>JAAAKG020134033.1:0-13973 GCA_010014905.2 Druon quercuslanigerum | reverse complement strand
ATTACAAAATATCACAAACTTTCCATTTCGCTGCGAGTTGAAGTGAAAAAAATCAAAATATTTTGATAAGAGAAAAAAACAGTTTTTCGTGAATAATTCGAAAAATAAAAAAGCTGCAACTTTTTTTAAGAAGAGAGAAAGATGCGAAATTAAATTGTCACGCAGAATATATACTTTAAAAATTAAAATTTAAGGCTTCATTTTCAGGAGCTTAGGGGCCTCCCCACTCCAGCAAAATAATTCTATATCTCCTTTTTGCATCCGACGCCTCCATTTTAAAGAATTCTTTAAGAATTCAAATAAGGCTTGGATCATCAGAAAAAATTATTCAAACAATATTGTTTATTAACTTAAATTTATTATTGCCTTACTCTTATATGAAAGTAGATGAAAAGGGGAAACTTGAATAAAAACTGCAACTTTCTAGAATTATTCTAAGGGACTATTATTGTAATAATAATAAATTACTTAAACAATTATTTTCTTAAATTTGGTTGATTATTGTTTTGATTTACCTGAAAAATTGAATAGGATGGAAAATTTGGAGACAAACGAGAATTTTTATTTCTTGTTCTAAATTTAAAGAGAACTTTAATAAATAAGTTTAATTCAAATTATATTCCAGGGCTCCTGAAAAAATTAACACTTTTTAAATTTATTTTTACGGCCATCAAAGAGTTCAAGAAATTTTAAGAGATTCTAATGTATTTTAAGAGCTATACAAAATGTCAAGGGATTTTAAAAAATTTAGTAGAATATCTAAAGGTTCCAAGGTTTTCTAAAGTATTTCAAAGAATTTTAGAATATTTAAAGGATCTTTTTAAATCGCAAAGTATTTCAAAGAATTTCAATGAGTTCTAAGGATTCAAGCGTTTCTTTTTTCAGAGATCTGAATATATAAGTTTCATTTAAATTATATTCCAGGGCTTTAAAATGATTTATGCTTTTTTAAATGAGTTTTTAGGATCTTCAAATATTTCCAAAAATGTTAAGGGATTCTAATGTATTTTATGTGTCATACCAAATTTCAAGGTATTTCATAGAATTTAGTAGAATATCTAAAGTATTTAAAGAAATTTCAATGATTTCTAGTGATTTCAACTGTTTTTAAAGAAATTTTTATTGAATAAGTTTAATTAAAATTATATTCCAGGACTCCTAAATAAAGTTAATACTTTTTAAATAGACTTCACGGTCTCCAAAGATTTCAAGGAATTTTAAGGGACTCTAAAGTATTTTAAGAGCTATACAAAATTTTAAGGGATTTTGAAGTTTTTGTTATAATATCCAATTATTCCAAGAGATTTTAAGGTATTTTAGGGAATTTTAGAAGATTTAAATGATTTTCTTTAATTTCCAAGTATTAAAAAAAATTGTAATGAGTTCTATGGATTTAAGCGTTTATTTTTTAGAGATCTTAAAGAATAAGTTTCAATGAAATTATATTCCAGGGCTTCAAAATGATTTATGCTTCATTAAATGGATTTTTACGATCACCAAATATTTCCAAGAATGTTAAGGGATTCTAAAGTATTTTAATAGTCATACCAAATTTCAAGGTATTTCATAGAATTTAGTAGAATATCTAAAGTTTTAAAGAAATTTCAATTATTTCTAGTGATTTCAACTGTTTTTAATAAAAATTTTAATATATAAGTTCAAAAACGATATTAAAAATAAAATATGTTTAAGAATAAGTTAAATAAATATTATATTCCAGGGCTTTCAAATGATTTAAATTTTTTAAATGGATCTTTACGATTTCCAAAGATTTAAAGGGATTTTAGGGGTTTCTAAAGGATTTTAAGAGAAATAGAAAAAAATGTTAAGAATTAAAAATAATCTTGAAAAATGTCCGATGATTTCAAAATTTTTTTAGGAATTTTAAATAGTTTCACGATATTTAAAGGATTTTGTTAAATCTCCGAGGATTTCTAGAGATTTGAGCTTTTTTAAAGAGAACTCTAATGGATAACTTTAATTTAAATTATGTTCGAAGGCTTTTATATTATTTATAATATTTAAGTGGTTTTTTATGATTTTCAAAAACGCAAAGTCTGAAGATTTCAAGGGATAAGAATGTCTTTTAAATACTTAAAAGTTACTTTTAAAGAACATTAATTTGTATATTAAGGGATTTTTACGGTATTTAACAATTCAAGGAGAGAAGATTAAGATTCATAGAAACTCCATCTATTTTGAAGATTTCAAGAGAATTCACAGGTTATTCCTGTGTAAAGTTTATTTTTGCATAATCGCTATATTTGTGTAATTTAAGATGAGATTATCAGTGCTCTAAAATAAATCGTTGTTTTGTATTTTCTGTATTTTTTACAAAACTTTCTTCAATATTTTTGTATTTTTTATTCCATTGCTGATTATTGTATATTTTCTTTCCAATATAAACATTTTCTATCATGTTTTTTCTACAATACTTGCAATCTTAAGCAATCACATGGACTCTTTTGCAATGCCTTCTTGGAATTACCTAGAAATTCTTTAATTTTTTTTACAGAAAAAAACAGAAGTGAATTTTTGTTGCGGGTAATTTCCAAGTAGATAAAGTTAAATTATTTTGCATGAAAATAAAAGAAGATTCAATAGAGTTGACACGATAACCATTTCCAATGTGGTGAGAAAATCTTATCACGTGAAGGTAATTTTTTTTTGCATGTAAAAATTACTTTGAAATCGCTGTGAGGAGTACATTTTATTTTTTCTGTGATCCTATTTTTCATAGCTGAACATTTGGTCATAAAAGTAAAGATCGGGTTTAATATAAAATCTAATTAGAGGAAGCCACCCTTCAGTGGATAATGATCCTGCAGTAGATAATAATTAATAGAAAATACTAATGTATGTGAAATAATTATTTCAATGTAAGTAATAAATTAGATACTATACGAGGTAATATATTAAAATTATAATAGATTATTTTAATTTGATGTGTGCTCATAATGAATGATTGTCTACTCTAGGATCATTATCTATTGCAGGGTGGTCTTCGCCCAAGTTCTACACCCACGATTCTCATTAAATTTTTTCAAATTCACTTAACGACAATTCGCTTCCGATCATGATTTATTCAACCAAAATTTAGTTGAACCAATCACGTTTCGTTCTTTCTTTACTTGTAAAATGTCAACAATCCTGAAAATTGTATTACAATCGGAAAATTTGTATTTTTCATTCAATTTTCTCTTGAATCTAGATTCTATTAAATCACAATTCAGGTTCATTTTGAAAACCATTTTACCCACGTTTTACAATGATTGCATGGAGCATTGGAGCAGTGCTTCGCAAGGTGCAGTTAATATAGTACCAATACGTAGAATCTAGAATCAAATCGGGAATATCGAGGCTGTGAAGAAGTTCTTCCCTGAAAGATGAGATGAAGGGTGGGTATATAAAAGTGGTAGCACAGTAGCTGCTCGAAAGATGTACATACATATCATAGTTGCATAAAGTGTTGTATGCTCGCAGGATGTTCGGATGTTGCTTTCGTGAAGGTTCACTCTTCAGGAAAGAGAATTCCGTGGAAGGGGGGCAAGGACGATGGGGGTGGGGGATTCTGGAGCGAGCTGAAGGGCCAAGGGGAATGGTGGAAGGTAAGAACGTCTACCTTGTAATTTACACACCGCGGGCCCGAGGCTATCCATCTAACTCAGGGATGGACCCATCTGGTCCCAAAAATGTCACTTTTTATCATTTTTTTTATAGCCAGCCTCACCTTTTTATAATACGACTCTAAAATACTTTAGATTTTATTTCACTTTAGACTCTGATTTTAACTTCAAAGAAACGAATAAATTGAATTCTCTTTTTGCCGCGTCCAAATTAAGGTCCTTTTTCAGAATTACTTTCTGTCTTGGAACATACATGTTGAAACGTTCTATCTCGGGACGGACAATGTAAAAGATCCAATGCGATTTATGTTTGATTCAGAGGCTTTGGGAGATCTCCATCCGAAATAGAACCTTTCAATATTGACGTGCTCAAATGACAAGGTTCTATCTCAGAGTAAACAAAAGAAAAGGTGCTGCAGAGCTGAGGGTGCTGATGCTTCCAACGCAATTTATATCGCCTCCTCTTATTTGCTAATGGTCCGCGAGAACGCGGTGAAAACGCAGATAGCCAACGTTGAGCGTCACTGCTCTTGTACTCTTATTTTAGATTATTAAACAAAATATAAACATTTTTTCGAGAAACAGGCTCCAGCAGCTGTCAGATTTTACTACTTCGATAACGTATGCAAAAAATAGGATAAAAATATTCAACCGTGGGGCTTTAAATTGCAAAACCGTTTACCCATTCTGACAGAGAGCCTTAACGCCTTTCCTTCGGCCCCTCCAAGATGGTACCTTGCCAGCTGGGCAAATCGATATGCACAATCAATATTTCAATATATACGTATTAGTAATTTTCATCTTTTTCGATATTAAAAATAATAATAATATGATATCTAAAATTAAATTATTTTTGATAGCGTTTGGATTTGAAAATCAATCAGGAAACCAAGAATTCGAGCAAATAGAGCCGGCCCTGCACTCAAAGCCAGGCTTCAATACAACACTGCATACGTTTAGCTAAATTACACTTTATATATACCATTATTATTTCATGGGTCTCTCTGATGTGCCCTCTCACGACTGACGCCTTTTTCTCGCCCTTCCCCCCACCAGGCTCTCCCTTCTTTCTTCTCAGGCTTCCTTCATTCGTAGCTGCAAAAAGTATCCCACGACTTTGTGGTATTACTCTCAAGCCACATTCCTACCTTTTTTTCTTCTTACTTCATAGAATTTCAACAAATTATTTTAAATCCAACCTCAGTCTTTGAGTATCACTTTACGAACATTACGTGCATTAAGTAAATTTTAGAATTTAATTTTTCAATTAAATTTGTGGTCTTAAGTTCAGCATTGAATGCGGCCTTGAACGTGACCTTGAAAATATTTTCTCATGAAATAATATCATTTTAAAACTTGTGCGTAAAGAGGACTAATGCAATTTTTATAAAAGATAATTTCTGTACACAACTTTCGTTGTCAATACGATACATGTGGTTGAGATTAATAAAAAAGTGGTTGCTGTAACAAAACAATTTATTTGTTTGAAACAAAAATTATTGCCAAGTACTGTTTTTTTCCTTGTACCAAGAAATTTGTATTTCTGTGCCGGACCCAAATTGTTGATATCTGTGAGGATTTTTTAGTTGGTACCCTTAAAAAAATAAAGTTCTGTTTTGTGTGTCTGTAAAATTTAATATTATAAACATATCTTCAATTTTTTTTGCATAATGTGAAACCGAATATTGCTTATGTAATAAAAAATTCATAAGGAGGATTATTTTGACTTTGGTTCATCACAATTTCGGCTAAGATAAAGTTTGATCCTGATAAATTTAATTATTAATAATAAAGCACATTTTGAGCAAATTAAACGCATTTTGTTGAATAAAATCAGGGAAGGTTGAGGATGCCACACAATAAATTTTAGTCATTGTTCTTCTAAAATCACTTTTAGTCACATTTTTTAAGAAAAGTCACAGAAGGCACGTTTTCGAATAAAAAGATCACTTTAATCAAATGTCTGAATTCAAAAGTGCTTTTTTAAATACAGTTCTAAACCTTTTTATGAATTTTCTTAATCTTTTAAAAATCTTTTAGGGTACTTTAAAAGATTCTGGTAAATTGTTAATGGAGTTCAATCTTCTAAATGGATTTTAAAAGATAATAAAGGATTTGAAATGTCTGAAATTATTTTTAACGGTTTTAAATCATTTAAAGTGTTTCCAAAAGATTTTAAAAAACTTTAAAATATTTCGAAGAATTCCAAAAGATTTGAAAGGATTTTAAAGATTCTAGAATATTTTTAAATATTTCAACGATTTTCCAAGTGATTTCTGTAATTTAATAGAGCTTAAAAGGATTAAAAAAATATTTCATGGTACTTTAAAATCTTCCAAAGCATTTTCAAAAGCTTTAAAAAGCTTCAAAGGATTTCCAAGGCTTCAAAATATTTTAAGGAAATTAAAAAAATGTCAGAAAATTTTTCTTTTTCATTTCATTGATATGAAAGATTTTTAAAGGATTAGGAATATTTTCAAAATTACAAGGAATTTTTATATATATACAGGAATTTCAAAGATTGTTAAGGATTTAAAATATTTTGGGGTATTTTATCAAATTTTACCAGGCCGGCCCTACTAATACTAATTTTTTTAATTTTTCTACTAATACTAATTTTTAATTTCTTTTAATAATTGAATATGATTTTCAATATTTTAGGAAGTTTAAAAACTTTCTAAAGCATTTTCAAGAGGTTTAAAATGTTTCAAGTTATTTTCGAAGATCTTAATTATTTCTAGGATTTGAAAACATTTTCATAAAACATTTCGTATAATTTTGGAAGATAAATATTTTGTATAAGATGTTCAAATATTTTTTGCAAATCTATTTGATTTATTTGGAATTGACCCTAAATTTTTATTAAATTATCCTGAATTCTTTGAAATTTTTTTGCATTTTATGGAATTCTCTAAAATTTCGTTAGTTCGCTTGAATTCTTCGGATTTCAGTTAATTGATTTTTTATTTTTTCCTAATTAGTTTTTCAGCCATTTCAACTATCATTTAATTTCCTAATTTTTTGCAAATCTACTATAAATTTAATGAATACATTTTTTAATTGTTTAAATTTTTTTTAATTTACTTTTTTATGTATTTTTATTAATTTTATAAAAAATTTCTAACGTACTTTAATTTACTTAACTTAAAAATTTCTCTAAAGTTACTTAAATCTAACAGAAATCAATCGCACTTTTCGATTTTTTACCAATTTAGTTGACTTCTCCTGAATTTAACTTGAATGGTTTTAAAGCTATATCAACCAAATAATTTTTAATCTTGTTAATTCAAAAGAACATCAGACATTTCACTAATGCACATTAGTCACTTTTTTAAAGTTTTGGTCCATAAATTTTAATTTTGAAGGGAAATAAATATTAGTGAGGGTAAAATCAGTTAGAAGATAGAGATTTTTTTTAAATTAAGTTTTATGTCCAGCCTGGATATTATATACACACATTTTCCTTCAATAAAACCATGTTCGTACTTGAACTAAATAATTATATTATTTATAGAAAAAGGTTTGATTATACAAAATATATTTGTACACCAAAAAAAAATTTTAGTTCTTCCCACAAAGCAATTATATAATTATATTATATTATTATATAATTATAATTTGGTGGACTCAACCAAACGGCTTTATTGCTTCAACAGCAGTCGAAAAATTTTCTTGTGCTAACCAAACATTTTTCTCAAGTACAGGAGTCCCAAAAAGACTTTTATCTCTTAACAAATTTTCTTTTTATAGCCACGAAATTTTATTTGCAGTAGGACCTCTAGAAACGTTTTTTTATTTATATCCTACAAAAGATTATAATTTATATTTTTTTACGCAATCAGCAAATATTTTTTAATTATGTTAAAAAGTCATACTGTTTTCCTCTTTTATCACTTTATTCATGAACTTTTATGTTTTACGACTTTCGCGATTAGTTTTTTTCCGTAATTGCCAATTGGCTGGCTGTAGTTCGTTTTGATGAACCAAGGACGGCTTTCATGGCACATAGGCAGACATCAGCTTTTTTTAAAGATCATTAGCTGATGCAGTTTATGATATATTATTATAGAATTTTTTATTTTGAATCTTAAAAAAAGTTTTAAAACATTGATTACAAAACAAAACATATTTGGTATCTAAAATCAAGCAGATAATGAATGCAAAGTGTTTGTAATCATTAATTTCGTTGCAAGGTAACTCTTACTAATAAACTGAATTTCGTTATCATACAAAACAGAATTTTGACCAGTTGAATTGTAACCGAATAATCACTCATAATCAAAACTGCTTGATGGATATTTCATTACAGATATTCAATAGTTCATTTATTCTTTTGGTCGATGTTGATTCAATGTTCTTATTTTTAACAAGTTTTTTGCAATATTAAAAAAAATTATATTCTTCGATGTGAAACTGACAGAAATATTTGTAAATCGCGAAGAAATTGGTAGGCAATTTTTTAAAAGTCGTGACATGCGTAGCGGTTATTAATCATTCTGCTCACCAAACCAATATGTATCTCGCAGTGTGCGAGCTATAAGGCTGCCCGTCGAGTTAATTTAATTTAATTCGCGTGCATAACTTCGACTGGCACTTTTACGCTTACACAACAGTAAGAGTAGTAAGACAAGCCTTTCTCTTTTTTTCCACTTTACTTTTCCTTCCCGAAATAATATTCTTCAAATTTAATACAAAGGCACATAATCGGTCTGCTTGCCGCTATTCAAGAAACTGAGTTCATAATTAAAACAAAGTAAAAATCGGACCTTAGAGGTTAACTTCCGGTTAAAAACGTGACTTTAAAGTGCCACAGAAAAGTCGTAAAAGATTGAGAATAATGAGTCCGTTGTTACGAGTTGCTTTCTTCTTGGGCGCAATTTTGAGAGCTCTTGGGTGGGTACGGGTTACGAAATGTTCTTCTAACTTGGGTAGCCCAACCACGCCTCCAAGCGTTAGTTTATCGACTATAATTAGTCGCGTCAATTAAAATTCCCCATAATCATCTTTGATTAAATAGAAACCATAATTTTTCTCTCAAACGACTACTTGTGCGATCCAAAAAAAATCATCCTGAATATTTTATTACACTTTTGGTTTTTTAATTTTTATTGTGAAAGAATGAAGAAAAACTTTACTCACGGAAAGCGTACAATTTTACAATTTAAAAGGTATTAAAACTTCGCACTCTAAATTTATTAATTTTTGGCCTTTAAATTAAAAAATTAATTACATAGTTTGAGTGCAAAAATTTATTATAACATTCAGGGATCACGACAGTTCAGTAGTTTTATCTTGAGTAAAAAAGTGTATTTTTCTGCAAAGGGGGATAAAAAGAAATTTTTATTTATTATTAAAAACTTTCTATATATCATTAAAAAATTGCTTTTGTAATTTTTTCTGCTGAGCTAGCTTCAAAAATTTATTTAAACACTTAACTATTTAGTGGCAACTTAACTTTTTTGTTAAAAATTCATAATTTCGGGTTGAAAATTCGTATTTGTGGCTTAATAATATACCTATTTTGATGAATACTTTTATTTTTGGATGAAAAGTTTAACGATTTGGTCGACATTTCTTTTATTTATAAACTGCAGGACTTTTTTTTTAATTCAGTTATTTTCTTGAAATATCGTATTTTGTGGATAAATTAAACTTCTTTTGCTTTAATGTTAAAATATTTTTAAATTTAAATATCAACTATTATATTCTTTGTTAACAAGTCATCTTCTTTTAACTAAAATCCATTTTTTTTTCAAAATGAAATCACTTTGTTAAAAAAACAATTTTTTTATTGCAGACTCATGACTTTACTTGAAAATTCATCTCTATGGTAGAAATTTCATCTCTTTGGTTAAAAATCCTACTATTTTGGATTAAATGTGCACATTGTTTTATTTCGAATGTCTACTATGATACTTGTGTTTGATAATTAATCTTTCTTGTTCAAGAAAATAATTATTTTGTTGAAAATTTAATTATTTTGTTGAAAATTCAAAATTTTCGTCAGCATTTCATTGTTCCTGGTTAAAAGTTTAACTGCCTTCTTAAAAAATATTAAATATCATATAATCTAACTGTTATATTTTTTGGTCATAAGTCATCAAATTTGTATTATTATTCAACTACACCCAACTCTCGTTTTAGTAACAGCGTTGGGGGGTTGCCTCGTGCTGCCCTTGTTACTAAATTGAGGAAATCGAAACGTAAACATTCAGGGCCGCCTGAACCGTTTCAAATTAAAATGCTTTCGTGTATCTTGTTAAAAATTCTTCTGTTTTGTAGAAAATTATCTTTTTACTGAAAATTCATCTTCTCTGTTTAAAAATTTTATTATTTTGTAGCAAATTTAACATTTTTGTTAGCAATTCCTTGTTCCTGGTTAAAAGTTTACCTGCGTTATTAAAAAATATTAAATATCATATAATCTCACTATCATATATTTCGTTCAGAATTCATCAAAATTGTATTAATATTTAACTACACCCAACTCTCATTTTAGTAACAGCGTTGGGGAGTTGCCTCACACTGGCCTTGTTACTAAATCGAGGAAATCGAAATGTAAACATTCAGGGCTGCCTGAACCGTTTTAAATTAAAATGCTCACATGTATTTAGTTAAAAATTCTTCAGTTTAGAAAATTACCTTTTTACTGAAAATTCATCTTCTCCGTTTAAAAATTTGATTATTTTGTGGGAAATTTAACATTTTCGTTAGCAATTCCTTGTTTCTGGTTAAAAAGTTTTACTGTTTTATTGAAAAATTTTGAATTTCATAATTATTATTATATTTTTCATTGAAAATTAATTTTTTTTTTTTGAATAATGTTCTACTACATCCCACTCTCGGTTTAGTAATAGTGTCGTAGGTTGCCTCGCACTGACCTTTTTACTAAATCGCGGGTACTGAAACGTAAGCGTTTAGGACTATCTGAACCGTGTCTAATTGGAATGCATAATATTGCGCAATATCCTTTGACTGAGTACTCGCGCATTGCGCGTTACGACTGCTCCGTTGGTGTTTTCCAAGTAAGATTCGCAACCGTCTCTCTCCCTGCCACATGAGTAACCATGTGGGCCAGCATTTTTAGAAATTACTAAACGGGATATTACTAAAACGTGATTCTAGTGTACTTCGTCAAAAATTCAATTTTTTTCTTTATAATAATTTTTTTTTGTAGTAGATTCATCATTTTATGTGAAAATTCATTTTTTTGTTGGAAAACTTTATTTTTAATTAAAAATTCATTTCTTTTGGTAGAAATTTCATCTCTTTGGTTAAAAATCATACTATTTTGGTTAAAAGCTGAATCTTTTTGCTGACAGTGTTTACTATTTTATTTTCAATTAAGAAATTCATTGTTTTTTGTTACAAACTTCAATATTTGGCTAAAATATCAATATTGTGTTGATAACACAGGCCCACAAAAAAATTTGTCTGCACGAAACAAGTGACTAGGCTACCCTTATGGATTTTTCTACTGAAAATTCAACTATTACATTTTTAGGTTTAATTGATCTATTTTCATTAAAAATTAAAGTGTTTTAACTACTTTTTCAAAATTGATGCATTTCGTTAAAAAAATCGTATTTTTTCTAGAAACATTTTTTTTATTAAAAATTTAACTTTTCCAATTTCAGATTGATCATATTAGTTGAAACTTAATCTTTTTAGCTGACAATTCAATTATATTTTCTCAAAAGTTTATTCTTTTGGTTGAAAAGTTGACTATAATATTTTCGGTTGAGAATTCATTCTTTTTATTTAAAAATTTTAATATTTGGTTAAAAATTTAATTATTTTTTTGAAAATTCAACATTATGTTTAGGAATGTCTTGTTCCTAGTTAAAAGTTAAACTGCTTAGTAGGAACATTTTGAATTTAATATTAACTATCATATTTTAGTCGTGTATTCGTCATTTTATTTGAAAATTATTTTTGTTGAAAAATTTAACAGTTATGTTATAAATTCACTTTCTTGCTGTAAAATAAATTTTTGGAATACAAATTTACCTATTCTAATTTAAGATTTCTCTTTTTAGTAAAAATTCATCTCTTTTTATACAAATTTTATCTTTTTGATTAAAAATCATACTATCTACAGTTAAAAGTAATCTTTTTTGTTTAAAAAGTCTATTATTTTATTTCAATTTAAAAATTCACCGTCTTTGGTTACAAATTTTGATCTTTGACCAAAATTTAATTTTAGCGAAAGTTTGTTGGAAAATCGTCTTGCTGTGTAGAAAAGTAAATTTTCTACTGGAAATTTAACATTCCCGATTGATAATTCATTATGTAAGTTAAAACTTAACTTATTTGGTTTACAATTTAACCATTTTTGATTAAAAGTTCATTCTTTTTATTAAAAAGTCTACTACATTATTTCTGATAGATAATTAATCTTTTTTCAATTCAAATTTTTACTACTTGCTTGAAAGGCAAACTTTTTTGTTAAAAATTAATTTTTTTTAAATATTCATCTCTTTAGTTGAAAATGTAACTATTTTATTTTAAATTCTTCTTTTTGGGTCGAAAATTAATCTTTCTTGGTTAAACTATGAGCTGATATATTTTTTGCTGCGAATTTATGTTTTTTGGTCAGAAAATCTGAATATTTTATATAAAATTAACGTTTTGTTAAAAATTTATCTTTTGGAGTTTCAAATGCTTAAAAAAATATATTTTAAATGTGTTGTAGAAGATTCACCTTTTAAAATTCAAAATTCCGAAATTTGGTTCACAATGCCTAAAAAATCTTTTTGGGTTGAAAAATGTTTGACGGTTTTTCCATTTAAAATTAAGGCACTTGGCTAAAAGTTAAACTGCTTTTTTAAACATCCATATTTTTTATTAAAGATGCATCTTCTCGTTTAAAAATTGAATTATTTGGATTAAAATGTAATATTTTTACTTTCAATATTCAGACTTGAAATCGTTTCAAATTAAATTTAATATTAGTGCCCACATTAATTTTATCAAACAGAATTTATTCTACTATTTTCGTAAATAATCTCTGTATTTCCCCTCTGTATATGTATTAAAATAAATAAACATGAGCAATATAATAATTAAATAAATTTATTTTTTATTTGCAACTAAAAATTGATTTAGCTTCCGGGTACAGTTTCGCGATTTAATCGTTAGCGATTGGTTAGTAATTGGTTAAACGCTCCGCTCGTGAATAGTGACGTTCCCCGTTCTAATCCGGACCGAGGCAAATTTTTTTCTTGTTTCTCCAAAAATTATATGACCACTACAATCGACGAAATTCAACATTAGAAAATTAAAAAACACTATAGTTTAAAGTTTAATTTCTTAAAGTCTAATTCCCTGAGTAAAGTATTAAAGTGATGATCAAAACTTATACTAAGTTTAATTAACAGTCTTCAATTCGTTAGCGGCACGGTAAAATACGTGACTGGAATCTGACTTTCACAGAAAAATTAGTACGCCTACTGCAATGTACTGCAGGCTGATTAAAATGCAAAGGCGTAAAAATCGATTGATGGATAAAACGAATCACAGTGGTACAGAAATCACTTTGATGAATTCTTGAATTGATTTTGGTATTTCTACTAAAAAGAAATTAAACAAAGTAGAATTAATCAATTATCATACTCCGTCCATTTTGCGCAAATCACTCAAAGAGACTTTCATACCTCGCGTTATGGAATTAGAAATTCCAGAAATTGACAGAAAATAGATGAAAATTTATTCATTGCTACAATAATTATTGAGTGATGGACACTATTTGGGATTTGGATGTAAACCTGAAATGAATGTCGATATGCATTAGGAATAATTGAAACGTTTGACATAATGCACTATCGGCCAGGTCCTATTACATGGTATAAATAACAATATCATTATACGTGTTATAGAGCATAATTTATGATCGACGTTTGCAAATATCCCCGTTTATATGTAGAATAGCTCATCGTGATTTATCAGTACGAGCCTGTAAATCATGGATGTTTAAAGCATTATTTAGTAACTTTGTTCCTTAATTAATTAAAAAGTGTCAAAACTGCAAATTATAATTGACAAATATTGAATAAAATTAATTATACACATATCGTTTTTACATAACTCTAAAAATAAATTCAATAAATCAAAATTACAGCACAGTACTACTTTTTCTATTATGCGGACGAACATTATACTTTTTTGTACTATTTTTATATTGCTGTATTTTTTGCAGCTTTAATTTCCTGCAAAAATTTACATGTTTTGCAGCCAAAAATTTATTCCTTTTTGAACTGGATAGAGAAATATTTCGAATATTTTAATGATAGAATTTAAAATTAAGGTGTATAATAGCTATTACAAGAAAGCTTCTTTGTTTAAACT
>JAAAKG020134032.1:0-13973 GCA_010014905.2 Druon quercuslanigerum | reverse complement strand
GCTCTTGGTGGTTCGGAACCCACCTTAAACTGTAGGTCCCCCTCCCACCACCAAGTGAGTGTGTGGGAGGTGCGTAATGGATAGGGAAGAAGGTGCAAGAAAAAAAATGTAAACCCTTAGGGGACACATTAGAAGCTTCCACTAACTAACTAAATCATAAAATCCATTCTTTTCTCTCGCATAATTTAGGGCTTTTTGAGGGGTAATTTGGGATCGTAGTCCCGAATTTAGGGCTCTATTATTTTGTGTAAAGAATAGTGTTTGCGCTAGCTTAACGTTAAGCTGGCCAAACATTGCTGTTAAATGTGTTAACATGAAAAAGCGTTTGCAAAATTTAACAAATGTACTAAAATTTAATTTCTTCTTTTAAATTTATTTACCTTGCACAATTTCAGGCTTGTTATGGCTCCTGAAATATCGTCGACCGGAGTTCGTCGGATTTTTCCTCTGCATTTTGTTTTTGTTATATATGGTATTGTGTGAAGTGCTACATGATTTCTCAGAGAAAATTCGACTTTTCTCGAATCTCTCATACTACGTCGCTTATTATTCCGTATATTATTATTTTAAAACTCATTCTCTAATTTTTTTAACAATAATATTGTTTTTATATAAAGAATAAGCGACGCAGTGTAAGAGATACGAAAAAACTATAATTTTCTCCATCCTTCCTATAAAAAGGAGCAAGTGATATTAATTATTTAATTGATTGTAAACTCTCTTCTAGAAGGAAAATATCACTCTTAACATTCATTAACTGCGTCAATAACTCCATAAAATTATAACTTCTCACGACTAGCAGGGGAAGAAAGTTGTTTTAATAAGTGCCAAATATCCTTAAAGAAAAGATTACTCTTAACATTCGCTAAATGTATACTATTTTTGATTATTATCACCTATATCACTTATTCCGACAAATAGTAACTTTTCACGTTTTACTGTCAAAAAAAAAAAAATGTTTGACAAAAAAATGACATTTTCCCATAACTTTCTAAAATTGCATATTCCTAGAGTTCTTAAATGAGCCTGAAATTATAAAAGGAAAATTAAAAAAATCTTTTTTTAAATTTGTTTGAACAATAATTTTATAAACCATTTTTTTAAAGTTCATATATCACATTCTGGGAGCCCTAAATGATTCTTAACATAGGGTAAGAAAATAAATTTGTTAAATTAATTTTTAGTACGATTGTATAAACAAAAATTGTTTGAACTTTTTTCCTAAATTTTGATTACATATTCCCAGAGCCCTAAATGAGCCCTAAATTATTCTATAAGGTGAATTTTCTTTAAAATTATATTTTGTACCTTTTACAGCAATGTTCGTCCAGCTTAACGTTAAGCTAGCGCAAACACTATTTTTTACAAAAAATAATGGAGCCCTAAATTTGGGACTGCGGGCCCAAATTAGCCCTAAATGAGCCTTAAATTATGAAGTAGGTTCCATCTCGATACCTGAATAGTGTTGTGCCAACTTGACATACCTCTTAGTTACATATATTTTTTTTATTTGTCCAGATATTCAAAGTAAATTTTGCTCCTTATTTTGTGATTTTTAAATATTTTTCAGAACAATTTTCTAAATTTGGTGATAATATAAATGCGCAAAATTTCACAAATTATGATTAGGAAAAAAATGTTTTAAACATTAAAAAATCTGCTTATTTTACATAATTTAACTATATAAGTAGTATAAAGAATTAATTCAAATATCATAAATCATAAAGATACTTACTTATTGGTAAGTAATGTATGGAAACCGAGACCTGCTTCTTATCGACCGTTGATTTAAGTATAGAGGTTTGATTAAAAAAAATGTTTTTGATAATTTGGTCCATATGACCAGGTACATTTTTTTTAATCAAGCCACTAAAAATATTTTGAACTCACTGTGCATAATTAAAATGCTTCAGTGTATGGTAATTAAAACTATTTATCTTGAACATGCATTTGTATTAAAATTATTTTTAATGAATATTGGTAATTCGAAATTACTATTTAAGTGAAAGGCCAGAATGTGCGTTATTTATTTATTATTATATTCTAATCATCAGTAAAAACTTTTAGTGAGCTCTAGGTAAGTATCTGGGCCTAACCCTTAGAATGCCATTATGATATATGCTTCCTGCAAAATAAATTTAAAGGTCAATAAATAAAATTTTTTTTCAAACGCTTAATAAAATGATTTCAAGTGATTAATGAAATAATCACAATAATGCAACTATGTAACTTATATTATTTTAACCCCAACTTCAAAACGGTCAGTCTTGAAAGTTCTCGAGACGAATACCTTAAGTAGAAAAGGTACTTGCCGATTTTCCCTATCCAAATCATAACAGAAGCACTTTACAGTAGAGGACACATTCAATAATTTAAAAAATTTAGTAATAAAATTAAATATTAATGATCACAAATTTTTAAATGTTAATTTTCAAATATGAATGCAAAAAGTATTTTTCAAATCAGTCAGACGAAAAGCAAATACTTTACTACTTTTTACAATCCGAAGGACTTATAGACACTTAATTTATTGTAACCTATAGGACATGCAAAAAGCGATAGGCAAATTGTAAAATGCCAAATAAAAAGTTATCAGCAGAATTAGCATAGTATGTGAAATAAAAATTTTACAAGTAATTCTTAAGGTACATAATGTTCAAAATGTTCTAAATTGGAAACATTGTGTATGCTTTAAGCATGTAAGAAACTAAATTTCGGCAAATATTTTATACAATCGTTCTTCTTTTTGAAAATAATATGTCAAGTATAACTGATTGTGAACGTTTTATTACTATATTACTTGTATTTTCTTGTTATTTATGTAAGCTTATCTAGCCCCTCTATTTCTTTCATTCTTTTCTTCTTGTCACTGTTAAAAATTAAATATTCCTTTTTTTTACACCAGTTTAAAATTCCTAAGTTAGATTTAAATACATGCATATTGAAATTTAGAACTGAAACGATGCAAGTAATCCCGAATATTTTGTAATCTCTTACAAATTCAATTTATAAAATCTTTGTCGACATATTAGCGCTTTTAGTGTGCCCATGGGCACAAAACTTGCGTTGATCCAACGTTATCTCTGCAAGGTTACCATCAGAGACTTTTTTACGACATTTTCACAAGATTGGATGGTTGTCAGGACGCGGCACGTTAGTCAAACATAACTAAGAACCTGATAGTATATGGTATTAAAGCCTTCAAGATTTAACTCAGAATCGTTTTCCTCACTCTGTAATTTGTATGATCTGCTCTTTGAAAGGGAAAAAAAGAGATTTATGAAATTCAATTATTTAAGACTGTGATAACTGAGACGTACGAGTGAGATAGCTACTAGTATATATGCTGCAACATCTTTTAAAATAATAGAAGTTCGTTTAATTATACTGTACAATCAATTTTCTACAAATCAACTTCCTCTGGTGACTAGAAAAAATGAGGATCTTTACTGGTTCCTTAGCTTTCGCGTTAGCGATCGTTCTTAATTCTATTGGTAAATACATAATTCAGTACAAGTTTAATTAAAACGCTCATACTCATATTGCTTATCAAACTCAATTATTCATGAAAGTCATTCTATTTTAATTGCACATTTATCTTAAAAAGCTGCACGATTTACATTTCGGAATTGGAATTTTTCCAATTTGAATGGATGAAGTAAGCAATTATTACATTAATAAGACAAAATTTATTAAATACCTACTTTTAAAAGCATTTAAATATCCTGAATCTTGAATTTTTTAAAACGATCTTCAGGTTATAAAAATGATGTAAGTCTTTTTTCCCCAACACCGCAATTAGTTTAGAAATTTCAAATTTAGCCAGCAAACAGAATATATTAAACTATTTTAAAGCAGTTTTTTGTCATTGTTCCGGGTACAAAAGCACAACGTACTTAAGACTCGACTCAAATGTGTCAATTATTTCAGCATTTTTACTTCGACCTAATGTTTGTACATTTGGGTGGGTTGAAATAAAGAAATTTCAGAATTTAAGATCTTCAAATTCCTCTGAGCTAAAATTAGTTTAAAAATTTAATTATTTTCAGGTTTAAAAAATACTATCATTACATTTTTTCGTTTTTTGCTTATTTGTATGCCTAATTTGTCAAAGTCTTGGCAGATTTAAAAAAATAGTGTTTTCGAAAAGAAAATCTTGCTTTTAGGGTCCATTTAAAATTAAAATAAATTCTTATAGGATTAAAAATTATCCTAGTCATTGTTTGAGCTTATGGAAATTTCTATAAGTTAAAATTTTTTTTAAGCTGTGAATGTTTTATCACTTAAAGAGGCAAATTTATAAATATTTGTATTACAATAAAACTTGTTAGTGCAAGATAGAAATCAGTTAATGAATATAAGTAGAAAATTAATAATTCGATTAATTAAAGTATTTGCTAATTATATATTTGAAAACTACAAATTTCTTTAAAAACATATATCAATTTTCATTCAAGAATGCGATTGTGTAACAATTCAAATCTCCTTGATACGAAACGAAGGCAAACTTTTAATTAAGCTACGTCTCTGTCACCAGCTTGATGTTTCTATAAGTGGTTACATTGCAATAGATAACATAGCATTATTTACACACTCAATATATTTTACCTTGCTTTATTCACTCTTAACATTGAGCAACGTTTATAATGGCAATAAACTAAGGAAAAATACTTGGTCAGTATAACTAATTCTAATTTTGTTATTTAAAGCAACATTCGTTGAAATAGTTTTAGGTCAATTAATTATTCGGCAAATTAGTTTTCCTTAAAATAAATTTCGTTACCCTGATATCCGCCATTTTAATTTTCGGTCACTTAAACCATCGAAAAAATGACCGGCTGTCGAAAACAGTCGATAATAAAAGTTCCGCAATACTTAGTACCATCCAAACTTAAATATGATAATTTTAGAGAAGCGCTGATTAAACTTTAAATCACCGTGAAAACACTCAGTTAAAACACCTATGGCTACGCCTAATCGCAGGAAAATAAATGACAATAGAGCAATAAAACCTTCATGCATTGTATAACACGGAGCCACCCAAGGATGATAGCCTTCTACATCCATCTCGTAAGTGCCTCGGCATGTTTTTGGCACGCGGGTATGACCTTAAGGTCCCAGTCATTTTGTAATGTTCATTTAAATAATATTTTTTCTGCAAATATATTGGTAAAGTAATTATTAACAAGTGCAACTTAGGAATTTTTCAAAATTATTGTTTGAGATTCATAAATATCAATTGTGATGATTTAAAAAAGATAAAAACCAACAGTAGAGTTCAATATTTGAGAGTAAAAAAATTTGTAAATCACTTTAAAGTCTGTCCCATTAATTTTTTGTCTAAACACGCTACATTGCTAGTTTGTAACAAAACTCGGAAATAATTAATTAAAATATTCATAGTTCGGGCTTATATTTAAAACTATATTTATGAAGATTTTTGTCTAGCTGGAAATCGATTTATTAACGCTGGTTACAAATAACAGTAAATAATTATCACTATTTTTGCGTATTTTTTAAATAAAATGTCCGGTAACACTCTATATTAATTTATTATAATAATTAAATCGTATCCGTCACAAATACATTCCTTGGGCTTTTAGTTTTAGATTGTTATATTCTCTTGGGGAACCCTTAATTAAAAAAATCTTACCTATATGTGTACGTACTCTCCTCGCGCTGTAGGCTGTCTCTTCGCGCTCGATTTTCGACAGACATTTTTAAATACATTTTTATTTGATAAGAAACCTTAAAATAAAAAGTGACAATCGATTTTCCAGAAATTCGGTCCTGTCCAGTTATGTGGAAAAAAGATTCAGAGAATTTGGTCGTTATGCTCAAAATTGATTAAAAAATATTTTTATTGTATCAACTCTTGTCGAAAAATGATTATAGGATATTTTGTCAAACTTTTTAAAAGCTATAATTTATCTTTCGCGTTCTTCCCTACATAATGCGTCTTTTGGCTCAAAATTCTAATTTTTTATAAAAAAACTATCTTCACAGGAATCTACATATAAATACAACAAATTAGACTTACAGGAAAGTACATCTTGATTATATTTTCGAGTCGAATTTTGTACCTTTTTTGTGCAAGATTTTACTACTACAAGATTTTACTACAGGAATTTACAAGTTTTGTAGCCAAAATTTGTTCTTTTTCGACCTAGGATGTCAAATATTTAGAAGATTGCAATAAGATGCTAGAATATAGAAAGAGTAATAAATCATTTTTATTACAAAAAGCCTTCAATTTGAAGTTTTTTCTTTAAATATATAGCAATCGTTTGGACACCATATATGTCATTTAAAAATATGTAAGTACAATATTCTCAAAATTGTTCATCCTAGGTCGAGAAAGAATATCCTTTTGACATTAAATAAAAATTTAACAATTAGGAAAGAATTGTTTAAAGTCACTGAAAATAAAAGATTCAAACTCTTGAAAATAAAAAGTTTTTCATATAAAGTTATAAAAACTGAATAGCAAATTAGAGTACTCAAACTGGAACACTTTTGGATTTTTAAATCTTAAAAATAAAGCTTAAAAATTTTAATTTTAATGCTCAATAATTTTCGAGTAGAAAATCACAGCTATTAAAACGTTTCTAATGCACATTTTCAAATTAAAAGCCGTAAAACTGCAAATTTCAAGTTTTAACTGTCATAAATTCTAAAGTTACAATATTTTTAACAAAATTTGAGATCCACGCTTGCGAGCGATGAGCGCGATGAGAATGTTCCTGCGCAGAGGGCTTTTCTAATTTAATTTCCAAAAATATTAAAAAACTTTCAATAAATAAAAACTTTAAAGTTATTCAAATTCAGAAAATCTTCGACTGTTTATACTAAGAATGTGTGCATGTCGTTAGTTAGTAGTAATTTTGCAGACAGTTGAAGGATGATTGTACAGAAGGGGATTTCCAAAACTGGTATAGAAAATGTTTTTACTGAATATAAAATTTTTAAGAAGTCAAATACACATTGTGATGCAAGATTTTTTTCGAAAAATATTTTTTTCATACAGTAATTTTTAAAAAAATTGTAATTAAATTTTAAAAACAACATGTCTATCATACTGGGATATCACGATCTTTAATTTTGATTTTGAGGACCCACGATATTTTAATCTCAAAATTCTTGGTTGATTTTCTCGGAATCGCATAACTATTCTATATTAAACGTTATTTACGAGCAATCGGAAGACAAGCTTCAAATTTAAATAAATAAGTATCATTAAATTATTAAGAATAAAATAATGACACTAAACTTAATAAAGATAAAAATTGACTGCAATATAAGGTAAGGCTTGTTGCAAAAGGATAATGTTTGCAGTAAAAATAATAACAATATTAACAATAATATTAACAGACATTTGTGTCAAGAAGCATCCTTCTGTCACAAAAATAAATTTCTTTGAGTGAAGGTTCCCACAAAAGTTATAAATGATAAGTATCATACCTAACCAGCTGAGTGATGACAACCCGCACGAACAGATGACTACTTGTTCTAAGCAACCAGTGAAACTCACTGATTATACCAGCGACGGAATTACATTCAGTGAACTAATGAGATTTCACTGATTGTCAATGACACAATTCTGGCTGTTTCAGCCATTGAGAGTTAACTGGTCCATTTTGAGAAAGCAGCAAATTTTTCCATATGGAAACACTCTAACTGATATTATAATATTAAAATCTGCATTAATTCGTGTATGAAAATCAATTCTTTTTTACAGAATCAAGTTCACAGATGGACAATGGTCTAGTACAATCACCCAGAGAACATGATCACAGAATTGGGCCCTCGGAACTTACTCCTGTGAGAATATTACACTGCCTACCAGACTTAGAACCATTAGTTTTGGTACGGAAATCTGTTGATGGTCGATACATGAAGTTCAACCGAAGAGCCGTCTTGATAAAGAAGGGGAATTTTATCTATGGATGGGACAATGAAGGTATTGTTTGTCCATTATTTGATGATTTCGGCCATCAGATTGCATTAGAGGGATCAACAATACTCAAAATAAGAAGGCCAAATGAATTTAGCGCCCTTTTTGGTCTGGGTCAATCTATGTCTACTGTTAAGATTACTGCACAAAGTTCATTCATTACCCCCGCAATGCCGCGTCCCACGAAGTAGATACAAGTTGATAAATTTCAGCTTTTAATTGGATTAAAACGAAATTTAATGCAATGTATAAAAATTATAACGTGGAAAAAGTCGTTAGGAAAGGAAAATTTGAAGTTGGAGATAATTTTCGTATAAGTAAGTAAGTAAAGTTCCAAAACAATTTTCAACATATTAAAGTGAACGATATTGACAACTGAAATATTTACTGTAAACCATATCAAGAATCCTAAACCAGAGATGTAGATGCTCACAATAATTATTCGTATTACACCATTAAATCAAGTTCTTTTCGAGGTAAACATAAACTAGGTTCGTTATAGCCTTGTTGCACTACGGGAGATGAAGAAATTTGTTTGTTAAGAGAAAAGTTGAAATGTGTAGAAGAGTAAATAGATTTTTAGTAAATCTAGAACTCGCATGGTGTTTATTCAAACAACATACGGAAAAATATGTACAAAGCCACTGTACACTACTATTCACACATGAATATACAATCTAACTAACAAAACTATTCGAAAATCCATACGCTTCTCCCCAACCATATCTACTAATGATACGTCTCAACGAGGGATGATGGGTAGCCAAAATATTTCATTTTAGGCTTATAACACTCATTGTCATACATTTCTTATAAGCAATTTTTTAAAACCGAAAAAATCTTATGTTCTCAAATTAAAATATCGGAATTTAAATTTTATGTATGTAAGGCTCCTCGCATTATTATTAAGTTTCTTCTGAATAAATATGAATATTTTAAACTTATATATCTCATCTTTTGTTTACAATTATCAATCTGTTATAAATAAAAAGAGTCAGATATCCTTAAATGTCGAAAAAATTGATTCTTTTATCCAAACATCTTCTAGATAAAATATTGGCACACCGAAATTCGGTGCATGGGAAAAATGGATATATAGGTTAAGTTCTCCAAACTTTGTTGGAAATGGCACAAATAATTTCAGCGAGCCCTAAATAATTTGTACATTATTGCAAAAGTCAGTGACCGTCTCTGATAAATTTAGAATTCAATCCAATTTTTTGAATTTTCTGGCTTTGTCTGAAAGTATGACATTTTTTCAACTATTTCAAAAAACTTATAAACTTTGGTCAACTGCAAACTACTACTGAATTCAAATGTATACATTTTTTTCAATTCTGAATAATTCTGTAGAATTGTCTGGATTTTTTAAATTTCACATTTTCGAACCAGTAGAATCGCGACGAATCACACATATCGTCACGTATCACGAACGTGAGTTGGGTGGTCATTTGTAAGCTTTTCTAGCAATGAAAAAAATTTTTTTTGGTATTATTGCGATTATTTAATCACTTATTACTTGATACTAATAAGCTTTAGAACTTAATTTAATATTCATAATATTAATTTTTAAAATAGTGAATAGACTAGCAAGTGTATTTAATTTGAATCTTAGCAGTCATTTCCACTTTTACTTTTCCGGAATTCTTGTTGGCTTTAAAAACACTTTAGTTTCCAAAAAAAGCTCCTGAATTAAGTCCTTGCGATCACGGCTTAGTAACTAAAGTCACCTTGCACTGAGGAAGCGACACAACGAACTTTTTCAGTTCCTGACAACAGCGGGAATCCGAAATAACTTCAGAAAATAATAACCTAAACACATATATATAAAAAAATGAAAGGCTATGCCTTATGAACAAAAATCCCAGGGAAGCTCTCCGATGACTCTACTGGAAAACCGCATCAATGAAGGTTGAAGTTCTACAATAGGTACAAATTTCGATAATCAAAGAAAATGAAGCACTCACTAAGTGTTATTTTATGGAAAGATTTTATTTTCTATTTAAAGTCTTTATCCTGACGACCCTAGATCAAGTGTCTAAGAAACAAACTTTCCGTCTTCTTCTTGCTAATCTACCGCTCGCAGGCGGTGTCTAGTTTCAAGTCAGTATCGCAATTCAAAGGCTATATAACTAAACTAATAAATAAAATATATAACTAAACCTAAATTAGGAATTATTTCCAACTGTATGAAAATGGTCTAAAATAATGGCTTTCAATAATTCTTCCCATCCTCAACTGGGCCATTATTTTAGGCTTTGGGCATCAGTATGAATATAACATTGAAAGTAATATTGATTGTTTTCATCTTGATCAATTTGATTCTCAGAAAGTGGTTCTTTGGCCAATTCGGTTGACCTTAGATAAGGCCTATTAGATGGAAGTGCTTTTATATCAGCTTCTGTAACAACTGGAGGGTAACACATCTAACGGACAAGATTTTGGGAGATAAAGTTTCTTAACGTCATGTGTTTTAGGTACTTTGCATAGAAGAGCCGAAACAAAAGCGAAACGGCGCTCTTCTGTTTCTTCTGGAATGATTTCTTGACGACGCTATTCCCTAGGTCCAACGCTGGTCGTTTCGTTATTTTCGCAAACGGAAAAGGACATCTAGAAATGAATAATCGCAAGTCCTTTAGTTGCTCTAGTATAAACGAGGCCTTAGATCTTTCTTTATATCTTAATTATAGCGTTTAGTTTAATTGGCATTCGGATGGTGTACCGGTGTTGTCCACAGCTCGCATTCAATTAGAAAACGTTTTGAATCAACCTATCGACAGAAAACTTATGATTCCGAAATCTTGACAGCTCTTGTAACATGAAAAACTCTTAAAGGAAAGGCTTCCAGCCCACATCACAGCTAAAGGTATCAGCGACGAATATATTGTAAGTATTTCCTTGACTTATTCATGGATAGAGTCCCATGAAATCGACTGCCACAGTTTTCCATACGATCTTAGGTAACCTTGGGCGTTTTGCATGAGCATGTTCTCCGTGTACAGGTTTGTAAGAGATGCACTCGCGTTTGTTTAAAGCACCAAGAGTAAATCTAGATCCAGATAACTTAATGGAAAAGATTTCGAGAATTCCTCCTCCGATCATTTGGAATAGCCTCCAAGTCTACTATTTGCTGAGGTGCATTAAAATCGCTATGAATCATGTGACAGAGATATGGAAGGATATAAATCTGCATTTTTGTTTAGAAATCATGAGACCGTAAATAGATAATCGGTCTAACACCAAAAATATATGAAAAAATGGATTATCATAGTCGAGAGAATAAATTATGATATCATCCAAATAAGCCATAACGAAAATCCTACAATTGCCAGGGAGAACGTGCTAAATAAGATTCTGAAATGTGCCTGTTGCATGTTTAAGTTAGAAGGTATGACATGGAACTGATACTGAGAAATTGTTCAATATCGACTTTTTAAAATTAGAGCCCATTTATCGTATACCTGTGGCCAACATTGAGATGCATCTAATTCATGGTTGATAAGATGTAGATAGTCTACGCAAAAACGATCACTTCTATTTTTAATCCCAACTATATTAGGAGCTATACTAAAGGTAGACGTGGGTCTGTAATGTTTGATTGAAAACGATGGAACTGGGAAACTACTCTAACTAACTAAAAGGTCTACTGAATGAAACAGTACTATTGAACTAGAATATTCATGTGAAGGAACCTGTACTAAGGAACTGTAAATATCTGAATATAACCATATAATGAAACCTGATTATTCAGCGGAACCAAATCCTTCTGTACAATCGAGTTGTAATGCAAAATCGAATGTGCATGAAAAACTAAAAGATTTTAAAATAAAACATAATTCTGATTATATGCGTTTCATTGAACTACCCAGACGTGGGTACTATATTGTTTTATACAACCGCATAATTCTGAGCAACTAAACTGTACTGTGTAACGGAATTATTTTAAATATGGATATTTCATGTGACCTTTTTGTTCTGTCGAACAGACTTGATCTGTAATACTTGGTTGTTTCATGACACCTAATTGTTATATAGAACTAAATTGTTATCTGTAAAAGAATCATTTTCTTAATTTACGGTAGTTTGATATAGATAACTTGGAGTGCCAGTAACTTGAATAGTGTCACGCGAAATATTGTGTCTATTATCAGAATTATCTTTAAAACAAGCGCGATGAGTTAGACCTACGTAAGAGGGAAGGGAGTGACTTTTTCTTTGCGGGCTTTGCGGATTGCATATAAGGTGAAGGAAGATTGTCTGTACTTTCGTTTGGCGGCAATGTGTTTTCTTGGCTACACCCGGAAACCGAACTTCCTCGCGTGTTTGATCTACCGCAACTAATATTTTGAACCAGCAAGTGAAGTATCTTGGTGCTGCAGATTCCAAATTAAAAAATGATGATTTTAAGGAACAGCTCTCTTGATAGTATAAGATACGACAAAGGGACGACAATGGGACGCTAGAAAGCAGTAGGCGTGTGAACTACATTATTTTGGGACTAACCACAGGGGTTTCTTCCCGGACTTTGGCCAATTTTTTCAGGACTTTAAATGTTTCCGTATTAGATATACCGCAATCTGACTTGATGTGAATGTGACTAGCCTCAAATTTGACTCGCCGCATACGCGAGTGACCGATTTTTGCTAATTTTGTTGGATTTTAATTTTACAACATGACAGTTGCCACAATGAAGTCCGTCCACTCAGCGCCGCCACAAAGACAAATTGAAAAACAGAATACGCCATATTTTTTGTCTTTTTTTTAAAATTACATACTGAAAGAAAATTTTTTATGCTCCCTTAGCTTCCGAGAAAAGGGTGGTGGCGCTAGCACGACGTCTACTCAGCGCCGCCACCTATGAAGCCTCACTAAATATTATTTTAATGAGATGAACGATTAGGGGAGATTTTTTTCCTTTTTTTTTGCTCTCTGATAACAGATATTACGTTTCCCAAAAAAACTACTTCTAAGTCATACACATCTACCCCTCGTGATCAAGACGCTTTAAAAGTGGAAAAACCATCTTGAAAAATGTTAACATGATTTAGAGCTCCGAATTAATTACTTGACACTTGAAAATTACCCTCTATTATGACTTTTTCCAAAAAACTACCCTTCCACGTAAACGTCTGCAGTAGAGTTCATATATGTATAAAAAAGTATTTAAAATAATAAAATACAGAAGCCACTTTTAGGTGATATTTTTTTGCTCTTTTTTGGCTTTCAAATTATATATAATACGTTCCCCGAAAACTACCCCTAAGTCGTACACACCTACCCCTCGTGATCAAAAAAGTTTTAAAAGTGGGAAAACCATCTTGCACAAGGTAAATATGATTTATAGCTCCGAATTAATCGCTTGTCATTCGCAAATTTCCCTCTCATTTTATTTTTTTTCAAAAACTACCCTTTCACGTAAAAGTATGCAACAAAGTTCATATATGTATGTCAAAACCATTTACAACAATAAAATTCAAAATCCACTGTTAGTTGATATTTTTTGCTCTTTTTTAACTTAAAAAAATATATAATACGTTTCCAAAAAACTACCCCTAAGTCGTACACATCTAACCCTCGTGATCAAAAACATTTTAAAAGTCGCAAACCCAACTGGAAAAATGTAAAGATGATTTACAGCTTCAAATTAATTACTTGTCACTTGGAAATTTTCCTCTAATTATAATTTTTCTAAAAACTACCCCTCCAAGTGAAAGTACGCAGCGGAGTTCATATATGTATGTTAAAAGCATTTAAAATAAGAAAATGCAGAAAGCACTGTAATTTGATATTTTTTTCTCTGTTTTTGTTTTTTTGATGACATTTATTACGTTTCCAAAAAATTACCCTAAGTCGTACACACCTACCCCTCGTGATAAAAAAAGTTTTAAAAGTGGAAAAACAACCTTGAACAATGTAAAGATGACTTAGGGCTTCTAATTAATTACTTTTCACCTTATAATTTCTCATTTATTATAATTTTTCCCCAACAATTACCCGTCCACCTGAATGTATGCAGCGG
>JAAAKG020134031.1:0-13973 GCA_010014905.2 Druon quercuslanigerum | reverse complement strand
GAATAAATCAAGATTACAACTACAGCCTCTTCTTTGACTTCTCCGATCTCCCATCACCCCCTCTCTCCCTTCAGAACCAAACATGATTAAACTGAACAAACATTAAAATTTATTAACGGGTCGCAATAAATTGTCAATTTTGACAGCCTTTTATATAGAGGCTTTTGAGGAGGTTACTTATCATAGTTCAAAAATACACTTTTAAGTAATTTACACCTCACCGACAAAAATTGTAGTTTAAACCAATTTTTCAAAAGGTATATTCTGCACATTGAATACATGTTTCTCTGCAAGAAAAAAATCTTTAATCCATAACGATATTTCATCAACATAATGTGATTTCAAAATAAATCTAGATTTCCTAAATTATACAATAAATAATATTTGTTCCATATCAAATGACCATATTTTGTTATTTATATTATTAAATCACCCTACAAAAGTTTATTCGGGAAGGTTGAATGTCAAAATAGTAAATTGTGTTGCTAGGAAGTATCTATAGTTCTTTTTTTTATGGAAAACCCTAGGATTAGTTACAGTTTTTAAACCTTGCGTTCACTTTGCAAGTGTGGTAGAGGTTGAGGTAGAAGAAATAGTCGAAGGTTTAAAAATCGAAGAAAGCTGTAATAATTGAAAAACACTTCTTTCCAAATTACGAAAACTTTCTAAGATTTCGAAAAAGTTGCAAAAGTGCAGGAACAAGTTTGGCATCAGTTTCTGTGAATTAAAATTCTAATATAAGAATGCTCTCACCGAATGTAGATATTTCTAATAGATCATACTCTACCTCCAACCGTTATTATTACCTGATTTTGACCATGTGGGGTCTAAAATGGTTATATAAATTCATATATGTATACTATTTTCGAGCAGCAATATGTTTGGTCCTCTAATCGACATTGTAATTAGATGTGAGTCTGGAATTTCAGAGTGAAAAGATCCCGACCTCCTTGTTAGATTAGGAAGTGATAAAATCCAGGAATAGATAGAACAACGTCGAGAAAGATGAAACAGTGTTTGCGCTAGGGGGTTAGAAAAAAGATGTGTGGAATATTATTATCAAATCAAAATCCCAGTTGGTATAACGACGATCTCTTAAAAATCTATGTTTAATGAACAAGAAGGATTGGTACTTAGAAAAATGTTTAAGTGTCTACGATCTTTTAAGGTCCTCTCAACAATCGTCAGTTGTACCCAAGCAGAAGGAGCAACCTATTTCACTCGTTTACAACACTCAGCTTTAAGATCGATACATTTAGTTAAGGGATGCTCGGATAAATTAACAATCTATGTAAAACATCAGTCACGTTTTCGGTCTTATACGATGAACTGAAGATGCTTCGTTTTCAGACCGCTGTTTCGGGATAGAAACAAAGCTAGATGAAATTGTAACTACTGTAAATAAGAAGATCAAAGCCATAGATATCTAGGGCCTGGTCACACCGGCGAGCGTACAGTAAACCAGCGTAGTCTGAATACGAAGATGACCCAGATTCGCTTCGTCGTAAAACCTTTTTCGGCAGTGATTCTCTGTCGCACAAGTAGAGCTTCTTTGGCTTATGTGCCGACGCGAATCTGAGAACTCTCATTTCTACGCAGGCTCACCTTACACTCTTTGGTGTAATCCAACCCATAGATAAGAATCTTTCCAACGTGAAGGTGTATATTCACGACCATAACCCGTCTGAGTTATGTTCTCTTGAACAAAAGACAACGACCTGAAATACAGCTAATAAGTCACACAATACGGTGGTTTAGATTGGAAATGGTGACTGTTTCGTTAAGAAGAGCAGTGACTCTGCTCCAGTCAGGATGAAAACTATTCAAGACCTTAAGGAACTCAAAATATTCTCAACTAACACACATCAAATAGACTACTTTCAAAAACAATGTCACCGAATGAACACTTAGGTCCGAACTTACCATCAGCTTCAATTGCATCGTTCTTCAACTCAATCATTAATAGGGGACATTATGCTGATTAGCCAGTTAACATGGCTAATTTTGCATTTTTTTGAAATGATAAGAGTTTTTACAATTGGCAGTGAAATAGGTATGTATGTTCGTTATCGCCCTACAAACGTCGGATATTTATGTGATTTTTAAATACTTTTGTGTAATATCTGCATTAACGCTATGATATAATTTGTTTACGGAACAGAAGAAAACGTAGTGTAATCCTTACATACATTTCATAGTAAAGATTACCTGCAACAAAAATTATCCCAGGTAGGTAATCTTTACCCTGACATCGTCTGCTTGTATCCACAGCAGCAGGTCACATATTTACGTCCAAAATAGCCCCATTAAAAATAAAACAACCGAGCAGTTTATTTTGCAGTTCAATAAAAAACGTATAACGTGGCGAGCGAATTCGCCACTAACTTTGCAAATACAATTCTTTTGCGGACGGCAACTAACTATTGCGACCACCAGGAGCGCTAATGATAAATAGTAGTGACGACGTATCCTATTCGTATAATATGAGTCCTTAAATAACGCAATGTTGATATTTCAGTTTGAAGCACAATTTTCAAAATGCCAGGTATATATGTGGCATTTGGGTCTAAAAATAAACATGCCCATCGCTTTTCAAATAACATAAAATACAGAAACTGTAGATAATGCCTTGTGCTTGCTTACAATGATAGTTACTCCCAACTCAAGGTAGTATTAACTGTTTATCCATGCGAACAGGTAGTAGCAGACAGTTTAAATCTTACTAATTTTTAAACTTTTTTATTACTTATAAGTTCAGTATCATTCATTTTCCCACGCATCACTCTGATACTGTGCGCACAGGGATCAACCTTTTATTTTAAATGATATAGGTACAATTCAGTCAGGTCCCGGTACAATTATTATTCAGACATGATCTTTTTTACATAGAATATTGTTTTAATGTTAAATATAAAGGATCTAATATTATTAATTGTCGGCAATTCTCCACTTTTATTTAATTTTCATTCCTGGATTTCTTAAAAAATCAAAATTGAAATGATCTATTGATTTATTGTTGAACACTTTGTGTCCCACTAGAACCGATTTATGAGGTTTTAACAAATTTGTTGTATTCCGTTTATATGAGAAAAACTTTTTTTATTTCTGGACATGTTTGTTCGCGTCTTCTCGTTAGTCCGCTGGATTGGCTTGTCCACAATAGTGTTTAAACATACAAAAACGTTTCACTTTCTCTTCACGTTTCTATGCAGCGCCATAATAATCCGTCTTGGCAGGGCAGCATTAACGGCAAAGAATGACTATGCTGGCCCTGAATAGTTCCCCGATAATTTTCTTTACGGGTAGTGAATACATCGATCGTACTTTGCAGAGGTATTATTTACATGTTTTATGTTTAGTTGCATGAGGTATAGTTTATTCAGTATTTTAATGTGTCTTAATTTTGAATACAGTTATTTGTGCACTATGTAATTATTGCTTATTGAAATTATTTTTGCTACTATTGTTGAATTTTTTATATACTTATGAATGTACATACGCCATGTTTTTCATAAGGGTTTCTTCACGATCTTGACAATAATATACTAAACTAAACTAGAGAGGTCGAAGACGAGATTACCAAAAATAGGCAATGTAATTTACACGTGCTATGGAAGTCAATCAGTGCAATGCTTCGCCGAGAATTCAATTTAAAATATTCAGATTTTTTTAATTAGTTAAAATATATATTGGGATCAGCAAAAAAGTTTTCCGTCTTGGTTAAATTATTGCCTCTCATTCTTATAATAAAAAATTATTTTTATATTTTTATCACTTTTTTCACTAATGATTGCAAACATATATAAGGTTACCTCTTTTAACGATGGAAACGTATATATTTGTAATTATATCTGTTTTTTTCCTTGCAGGTATTATGTTTGATGTTTACCTAGCACAAGTATCTATCAATCAGACCTTGCACACTGGAGCCGCGTTTATATCCGCTCTCATTTATATTCTCTCGCGCTTATATCCCTGCCATAACTCTTGCTAATAGCGAAATCGGTTATCCTACACTGTTGCATCCCAAGAGCGCACCGACCTACACAGAAGCGAGTCGGAGTAAGAAGAAAGAAGTAAGAAGAAGTAAGGAGTGGCAGATCGAAGTGCCTTGGAGTACATCAGTGCAGAAATAAATGGTGGAGATAAGGAGGCCCCAACCATCGCCCCCTCGTGTGAGATCCAATGCACGGGAGTAGGCAGCTGGCGCGGAAGTTGTTGCGCGTGACTCGCAAGCGAGAAAAAACCGCGCAATCTGTAAATTTGTTTTATGAAAGAAAAATGAAGAAAAAAGAGGAGAAGAAAGGGTAGAGGGGTAAAAAAAGGAAGTTGCTGATAGGTCAGGGGTGGTGAGGCCACCTCAACCTGGGTGAATTCTTCAAGAGAAAGTTTTTTGGCATCACGTGTTACGAGAAGGAACGAAATTTTACTTCCGTAAAGAGGAAATATGTTCAAACGGCGATAATGATGCGGATTCGTAAAATTTAATTGCAGTTTCTCTGATATAGTCTGAAATGCATGATAGTTGAAATTCACCATGAGGGGCAGAGCTCTTAGTATATCTAGGGGCTTTTGTGATACGTTTGAGAACTTTCTTTTGAATGATCTGAATGTGATTAATATTGCTTTTTGACGGTAGGTATTCACTTGTCCGAAATTTCATTTTTCTTAAAACTCATTTCATCGAAAAAATTACTAGATTACTAGACGACTTCGAAAAAATCGATAGATGGGTTTTTGCTTGCGAATTTGGATATTATCAGTAACTCAAATTGATGTTAGGTGACGTTTCGTGATAATTCTTTAATCACAGCAAGCTGCAATGTACAGAGAAAGAAAGGAGTACGTTGCAAGTGATTAGGGAAGAGAAGCTAGAGGTTTCTTTTTTAAGTGATGGCGTGTTTACACGCCTATTTACTGGTCACCAGTCAACAGAAAAGTCATAAGAGTAAACGACACAGAGAGCGGAAAATTGGAAGAAAAGTGCTCTCTCTCTCTCTCTCTTTTGCTCTTGTAACTTTTCTGGTGGCTGGCGACCAGTTGAAAATTTAATTTTGCGTAAAATTATTAACATAAACAGTATTTCCCTCTGTATAAATGCTTCTACTTTAAAACAATGTACAGCTTGTTACCCAAAAAATATTTCGTTCTAGTATTTATTTACTAAAATGGGGTTATTGAATTTTGAGGTTAGACCTTGAGTCGCAGAGTCTTATTTTATATTTCTGTTTGTAAAATAAGATACTTTGGATTGATAAAATTTTATTTGTAGATAAATGTAAAATAAATATCGTACATTTATTGCATTTACATTAAAAATTAAAAACTGAAAGTGATTAAACATTTGACGTTCACGATTTTGTGATTTTAATTTGCTATTAATTATAATCTCACACTTTTAATCATTTTAATTGGGGCTTTGACACTAAGCTTTTTATTTTCTATTAATAATTTTTATTTATAGGTGAACACGTGCCCTGTCTATTTCTCTACACTCATGGTGGAAATAATCCTACGGATTATGAATGTGATTGCATTAGGATCGAGTTTAGGGTTAAAGAAAATATTTTTATCGAAATGGGATTCAGCATAAGTGTCTGTGATAAGCCGAACACACTGATTTTTGGCAACATACTTTTCTCGTTTTAAGGCTTTTTGTGTAATAACGTAACTAAAAATGATTTTTTCAATTTATTTTTTTTTAATTTTTTTTAATTTTACCAAACAGAGACATTATATTATACAAAAAAAAATAATGTTTTTAATAATACATTCGTTTACTTTATTAATATTTTAAATTTAATTAAATTTTGTTAAATTTTTATAGATATGAATAACTCAAAAAAAATTCTAATCTGTGCCATTTCATATTTTTACGTAAAGAAAGGAATAACGTTGTCGGAAATGAAATGCAGTTTAAAAATCAAAAATGCAGACAGGTTTATTGTCATATTTTTTGCGTTTTGGTACTGAATATGAAAGAGCTACCCAAGAGATACCCATTTGATTGCAACAATTCAACATGTCATTTGCAACATTTTTCAACATTGTTTATATCAGTACATAATATTGCAAACAATAATCTTATTCTAAAAAAAGGCTTTTACTGTTATTTCGTATATTGAATTGCCACATAACTTATAATATTATTTAGAATGATGAAGAACCGATTCAAAACAAAAAATTTTGAAATGAAGTTAAAAAACTGGCAAAATTGTACTTTGTTTTATTCTAGATGTCTGCCACTTGGGAAAGACCTAGTGGAACGTTTCACTGAAACGTTTAAAGAATAAATTATCATTATTATTATTAGTATCAATAAATATCCCATAAACCGTAAGTACAAGGTCAAAATTTCTTACTTGGATGGGTTTCAATTTTGAAATAACATGGTATCTGTTGACTAAAAATTTTCTTTAGGAAAAATAAAAGTGTATAAAACGGATAAGCCCGCTTGGAAAATTGTAATTTATTAGTTTTCTGAGCAGTCCTACATACCAGACACTATGGTAAGCTTTTTCTGCATCGAGAAAAATAGCTCCAGTATCCTTTATTCGATTGTAATTTAAACTAATGGTCTCGATGAGTTTAAGCATCATGTGCTGGGTAGAGTGACCTTTTCTAAAACCGTATTGTTGTGATTTAAGGATGCTGTTTTGCTCGAGATGGTAGTTTACGCGAGTGAGTATTATTTTTGCAAAGATTTTGGGCCGGGTGTTTTATTATTTTTAGTATTTTCAATGTATTTGGTTAATTCCTTATAGTTTATTTTCTTGAAATTATCGGTGTTACGGATTTTGAGGAAGTCGGAAACAATTTTTTCACATTCAGTAATGTGTTGCGTTTCAGATGGCTCGTCATGTGAAGCCAAGTTACTTTCATAATTTGCAGCTAAAAGATTTTTTTTTGTCGGAAAGACATAGTGCAAACGTTTTATCTGGTTGTCTGAGAGGGGGAATATTAGTTCGCGGCTTTGTTAGGGCTTTAATCATACGATAATTGGGTTTTTGAGATTGCAGCTTTTAGTTTTTCGATGAGTTTGACAGCGTTTATTACGGGTATCAATAATGTCTTCTATCTCAGGGCTGAGAGGTGGATCGTGTTTGTTAACGGCAGACAGAGGGGCCGAAGCGTGAATGGCAGTTTTTATACTATAGAGATGATATTAATAATGGCTTCATCAATGTGATTAGAGCTTGTTTGTGTAGGTTTAAAATTAACTTGAGTTTCTAGAGTGGAATTTAATATTTGCCAGTTCACTTTTGCGAAGTTATAGCATGGTGTGGCCGGGGCCTTTTCACAATTAGTGTAAAGGCTCAGGAGAACTGATCGATTATCTGAGTCCAATTCATCAATTGTGAGAGTGTCGTGATTGTAGAAATTGATTTTGGTAATTATAAAGTCAATAAGGTCAGATTTATGTTTAGTGTTGTGAGGGAAAAAGGTATGTGAGTCTGTTGCAGAAAAAGACAAGATATTTGTCATATATGAATTCAAATAGTTATTCTTCAAATTTTCTTAGTTGATCTGCTATTCCAAGCTATGTGTTTAGTATTCAGGTCCCCGCAGCAATTACCAAGGTGTTAGTTTAAATATTTTTCTGTAGTCATTTTTTGTAAATTGCGAGAAGGATTTTGGGTAGGTTTCAGGAAGTTAAGTTTAGGAATTATTAGGTTATTTTGGTCTAATTTGTAGCCACGGACTAGATTGATGTTTACGAATTCGCGAAGCTGGGGAAGCCAATGGTGATTTTATTCTTATAGAGGTACGTGACGAATTCGTGCCTTTTTTTAAAGGATATCCTGAGCATTCCAAAAAATGATTCCCCTTAATATCAGTGGTTAAAGTTGTGGCTCGTTTTAATAGATTTACAAGATTTTTTTTGATATCCTGCGAGGGTTCATATTTATTCGGCACAATAGTTGAAGTATTGTTAATTTGTGGGCCTGGAATTTCCTTTTCGATAGATAGTTTAGCTCAAGTGTTAGTAATTCTCGGTGTTTTGAGTGGTTACGTAGTTTAAGGTTTGATCGCGAATTGTTAGATTTTGATTTATTTATTGAAAGTTTCCTGGAGGATTTTTTAAGAGCAGAACAACCTCTGTAGTTATCGGGGTGCTCTCCAGCACAGTTGGCGCAATAGCAGGCGATTCGGGATCCTTTTTGCATGTAAAACTATGGTGCCCCCCATCGCCCTTTATACAGCGTGGAGTGGCGTGGCACATGTCAGAGCTTAACTCGTTTCAAAAGAATAATAACATTACGAATATATTAAAAACAATTTTCGTAGGGTACAATCGGATTTAAAAACATTTTTTTTTCTTTTGTAATATATTGTTATTATTCATTTTTAAATAGTTTTAATGCATATAAAAAAGGAATTTTTTGAGGATATTTCAAATGTCTACAAGGAATTTTATAGAGTTAAAAAAAATCATCGAATATTTAATGATTTTAATAATTGTCAGAAATGATTTTTTTTAATTCATACAGTTTTGAAGAATTTCAGAATATTTGGAAGGATTTTGTGGCAGCTATAAGGTTTTATGATATCTTAAAATATTATAAGGAATTTTCTATAGACTTACAGATTTTACACAAATTTCAACTTAAAAGTGAACTTTCTGGTAAATAAAGACGCACATATAATGTTTAAGAAACTTATTTTTATTTAAAAATAAAGTAACATATATTATACATGAGTAATTTGGATAGATTAAAATTCCGTATGGACAAATCATTTATGTAGATTCAAAATTATTTTTTTTAGTTCAGACTGAATTTTTGGTGCTATAGAACACGTAAGCCATGAGTTCAGGCACATTAAATACCTAGCCGATTCATCGCTAACGTTGTTATGGTGCTTTTTGATGATAAGCGAACTTCGAGAGAAAGCTCATTCTGCTGCGACAGATGTAGCTCGGATTTATAATAAATCACGACATATTGAAGCCAGAGTTGGATATAAACTTTCGTTTCGTTTCTACCAATCTAAAATGTCCACACCTCTGGCCGCCCTTTTTTGTAGTAAATACATCTAGATTTCATATCTCCATTGGTTTCTGTTAGTAGCTACAGACACCCGAGGCGTTTGAGGTTCATCATCGTCGAAAAAGGAGTTTACATCTAAAACATCGACTCTCCTACATTTGGCAAGGTTTTGGTGGGTGGTTGCGATGTACATTTAAACCTATTTTTGAAAACAAAAATTTTTAAATAGTTCAGAGTTTTTTCTCAAAAACATCCTATTTAAGGAACATAGTAGCTGGTCTCGTAAATCCTTTCAAAAACTTTCACAGAGTGAGCTGCCATTTCTCGTCCCCAGGGTAGCCTTTTTGAATCTTTTAATTTTGTGCTTTGGATCCAAAATTAAAATGGCACAATGGATCCAGTTATGTTTATCATAGTGATTGAAGAGTTTGTCTCGAGATGCTTGGACAGCGGCTATGATCTGTTCATTTACCGGTGTTTCTGACACGTTTTCCCTCAATTCTTTCAATTCTTCGTCCAGTTTATCGACCAACATGTTGAACATAAGCACGAAGTAAGGTAGAGTAACATACTTGTCACCACTAAAAATCTTAGAGAGAACTTGGAAATGTCATAAAATCTTGCAGATCTTCAAGAACCAACCATTCTTGCTCAGTGAGAAGCAAATGGTTCAAACTTTTGGCATTTTGACACAACAAAACTAATGGCTTTTTCATTTGAAGCGCTAACTGAATCATTTCGAAACTAGAGTTCAGCACCTGGTATTAACGTGGATGATTGGAGATCTAAAGCCGACGTCGCAACATTTGCAACAGCTCTTTAATTTATTTCGCCATTGTTCGGTGTTTCTCAATTAGGTGAAAATTGTCCTCAGTTTTGTAAGTGGAGCATCACAACTATTGTCTTGTTCTTCGATATTACCGGCGGTTTCCACGTCTTCAATATCTGTGTGATCGCTGACCCTTTCGTCTTCTTCCTTGATACTACAATTTTCAAGCATCAGTTCTTTCAGCAAATCCTGTGCTGAAAGGTTTAGAATATGGGCATTCCATCGGAAATGCTGATTTTAAAAGTCGAAAGTCATCAAAAAAGACAATTCTCTTATAAATGTTGTACTTTCAGAAGCTTTCTCTACTTTGATATCTTAAACCTTTTCTTCCAAACAATAATTTAACACTACTTTGTAAAAAGCTGAAGCGATGTCTCTGTCTTGATGCTCACCATTCGAAGGACAGAAGTCAATAAGCTGTCGAGAGTGTACGAAATTTTCGATTTATTGTTTTGCACGATGCGCATGACGGACTCTTCCACATCTATAAATCGTTGTCCTATCAGAGTTTCGAGTTCGTTGCGTTTGGATACTTTTGCCAGTGGATTTATGTAATGAAAATAATCTTGGGTTTCATCATCATCGAAAAAATTGTACGGTTGGTACTTTTTTACTATCCAGTCGACTGTCTTCTTATGGAATTGCTCTTGAGCAAAGGTATATGGAATATAAAAATCGAAGAATGTCAAACTTTAAATGGAGTAGCCGTTAATAATTTGTTTGTAAGAAATTTTTTAATTGTTTAGGGTTGTGCAAAAACCAAGAAAACCTTATTACTTCAAGCCAGGTCAGACTTTCGGGTTCGCGGCTTGACCTTAAAAATTACAATCTGCCCATCAGCCCGCATTCAATCTGTAAACCCGCATTTAGCTTTGAAAATAAACAAAATGAGTAGCAGGGTTTAACTTGAAATTTTTGCCTTCCTCTTTATATCTTAATTAGTAAAAAATTACAAACAAATTACACGAGTAGCTACTAACTATTTAACGTTTAGAGAAAATACTATGACTTAAAAAGATTTTATTTTGTACCGTCTTATATTTCCAAAGCGAAAATATGTTAAATGTTAAAAAATGTTAAATGGGAATGAGTTAAAGAAATTGAAATTGATTTTTTAAATATCAACTCCGAATGAATATTCTATCATTTACTTTTAATATTCAAATACTATGCAATAAATATTAGAATGAACCAAAGACAACTGAAAGTTAAAAAGATACTGTTTCAAAGATGAAAGCGATATCATTGTTCTCAAATTGAAGCTTTCTGAAAAAGTATTTATTCTTTAAATTAACCTAAGATTTAAGTGATCAATTAAAGTAAGGTCTATTTATTTCTTTTAAGTTACTTCAGTTTGTGGGGAAAATAAGGTATACACTTCTTCATGTTCTTTAATATGCAGTTTCTCCAAATGACCATTTACTCCTGCGGTATTCCTGCAGTCATTTTTATTAAATTTACTTTCTGTTTCTGTAAACGACATATTTTACACCGTGCCATTTTTAATTTTTCTATGTAGAAAAATTCCAAAAATTCTTTCAAAGGTTTTCCATTCTTCTTTCTTCGTTTACCCATATGGCGATAAAGATATATAAAGATAAGATAAAGATTTTAAGATTTAAGAAAATACATTTCATTTTTAACAAAGAAAACTACTTTAAATTGTTTAGTGCTTCCTCAACATTGCCAACTGGATCTATATTTGACGATGGTCGTTTGCTATTTGAATTCTCAAAATTTTCCTCGGAATTTTCACGATTAGACATTTTTGTGAACTATTGATTTTATTTCACAACCTTAAATATATTTACGTTAATGAAGTTTCCGTTGATAGCTAAGGCGAGGAACGAGATAGAACGAGATGAGATAAAACCATAAAAACAAAAGAGAGAATGATATTCTCAGTTTTGGAGTATACTCCTCGAATGACTAAAATGAGCAAGACAACCGATCATCTCGTATCGTTATGTAACACTACCTGATTTTCTTTGAAACATAGGATTATTTGACTGTAAAATTGGGTGCAGTTTGTCACAAAAGGATAATGTTTGCTGCGAAGATTCTTTTTGAGATAAATGGAATTCCTCTTAACCCTAAATTTCAAATTAAATTCTATTTTTGTCAAAAAAATCTATTTAATTAATTAGTAATAATTAATACTATTTTTTTATTCCATATATTATTTCAATATATTCAATACCACCCAAACGGACTTTTTCAACATGTTCTCTTATAACACTGGTTTACAAGGCTCGTGAATATCAGAAGTGACTTGATGTTTCCGATAGATTTTTTTGCGCTGAACAAAAATTTTTGGCTCAAAAGTTGTCCATCACGTAAAGGTTTTGAGAAAATTAAGGTTAAACCCCCTAAAAGACGTTTTTCCAACTTTTGTATAACCGTAGGTACCAAACTCGAAGACGTAGAACCTTCTAAAATGTATCAAATTAAAGCCTGTCAATTCCCCTTTCGCCCCCTAAAAACCAAAATTCGATGGCAGTTGACCTAGAAGCCTTACGTGTCATTGAATGTAATAGTGCCAGTGGTTGTGCGGTTACCTATGTTTATGTACACTTGATCGTATTTCTGAGTATCAGAGAACATAAAATGTATCCATTTTCAGTTATAAATTTGATTTTGGTTTCATGAACACTCTGTGATACGCGCATTGCTCCGTTAAACTCTTTTGTCGATTAATGTATCCTCATTTTTGGTGATTACAATTTTTAATGAGTTTGCAGTGAAAAAGTGAGAAAAAGGTGGTCTGCAGAAGCACCACTAAACAACCCTCGAATGGATCGATGTACATTACACCCTATAAAAGTATTCCTGAAGTCGATGAGTTTACCTCCTCTCTATTTCCCTCATCTCACTGACACCACTACGCTTTGAGGTCAGGTGCGATCGAATTTTAGTTTATTGGGGTCGAAACGAGAAGTAACAAACTTCAATTTATTTTAATTCCAATTTACTTTATGTGATTCCAGATTCTTATTCAGCGCAAAAAAGTGTATCAAAATCACCTAGTAACATTCCATATGCGCCACTAGAAGTTGAAATTTGTATACCAGTATAATTAGAACACAAAAACCCCGATTAAAATAAGAAACAGTGAGGCACCTTATGACCCTAATTTTCTGGGACACTTGTTTTTTTGCAGAAAAAATAAAAAAAGATGTTGAACAAATCATGGCTAAAATACCCTAAATTTTTTAACATTTATTTTAAAAATTACCTGTACATTATTTAGTATAAGAATAATATTTTATAATATGTATGAATAAATAATTTCTCAAATTTCCACTTTAAAAAAATCTGCTTATCTGCAGTAAAGACAGATATTGTCATATTTGACAGCGACATGACAGCTGATTCATAGTTATCAATATTTTGAGCATATCTTTACTATACGACGAGATGAGATGCCAAAAAACACAATCATTATTATTTTTGATAATTCCCTATAATTTTCGATGAAATGACTCAGTAAAAATTTTATCGTTAATTCACGTTAACTATTCGTAATAGTACGTGTAAGTCCTATTATTCACAGCTGATAATTTATGTACAGGAATCTCTGAGGATCATGCACATGTTGCTGTACACGAATCTTAACGGTTCCTGTATAGAAATTTTGCAAAGGAAAATGCACATGATCCTGCTAAGAAATCATGAAAGGAACATTTCGAAGAATCCTATATAGAAACAAGTATCGGATCCTTTACAGAAGGCAATTACGAAAACTTATGCCGCTCACAGCTATAAAGTTTCCTTCCTTTTATTCCTTTGAAGATATACTCACCATCGAGAGAACCAAGCTGCTAGCGAATCCTCGCGGATTAGTTCCTATGAAGGTTTATTTATAAGATCCTGAAAAAGTTCCTATATATGAACCAAAATCTCAGTTCACTATACCTTTACAACATCATTCAAATTTTGGCTCGAAAAAAGGTTCCTTTTCTAGGATCATGTAAAATTTCCTTCGCCAAATTCCTGCACAGGTACCGTCAAGCTTATCTGTACAGGTTCGTGTACAGGAACATGTGCGTCATCCTCCGATCTTCCTGTATAGGGATCTTCAGGTATGTTAAGCTGGCACAACACTATTGAGGTATCGAGATGAAACCTTTTTCATAATTTAGGGCTCATTTAGG
>JAAAKG020134030.1:0-13974 GCA_010014905.2 Druon quercuslanigerum | reverse complement strand
ATAAATTTGTGAATAATCATTTTTAGATAGAACGAGTAGATTTTCTGTCAATTGTAAAAAAATAAGATTAAAAATAAAAAAATAAAATTTTTCGTAAAACAATACAAGAGACGAACAAAATTAAGACAAAAGTTGTTTGATGAAAAAATATCTACACGCTTGTCACATTCCTAATTTTTTTCTTAATTTTCTTTATTTTCATAATTATTGTTAATGCTCTTTCTCATTTTGAAGATTCCTATCCAATTTTTTCTGAGATTCCTATCCTTTCTTGCCTTTTTGAACTATTTTAGTCATTCTTCCTTATTTTTCTCCCTTTATTCAAAAATTATTTATACAACATTTTTAAACATTAAGAAATTGATAAACATTCAAAAAGTTGGCGGATTTTCAAAAATTATGAAAACATATTTTTTCAAGATTTTTTCTACAAAAAGAAAATTATCAGAGTTGTAGTATTTTCAAAATCCCCCAAAAAAAGTTCGAAAAATATCTACAAATTTGCCATTAATCACTATTCGATAGGAAGCGATAGCTAGAATCGAGCCACTGATTTAAATTATTAAAATTTTTAACTGATTCAATTTTAAAGAGCAGTTTTTGTTTTTAGTCGTAAAAAACAACATTAAAAATAAACAATATACTTTTTTGGAATAACTACACAAGAACGAAAAAGAAAAATAGTGAGACCAAACTTTATTAGCCCAAAAAGAGCTAAAAAATCTTTAATAATTATTTTTTGATAGATTGGCACAATTTTTGTTTTATTCGTGAAAAATAACATAAAAAATAAAAAATAAATTTTTTTAGACAAACGACTAAATAGAACAAAGTTTTTCTTTTAAAAAATAACGAAAAATGATTTAAATTTGTCATAATAAATTTTTGATAGGACACGTAGTTTTTGTTTTAATCGTAAAAAATAATAGTGAAAATAAAAAAATTAAATTTTTTGAAAAACAACACAAGATACAAACTAAAATTAAAATACAAAAGTTGTTCACCCCAAAAGATCTATAAATGTGTTATTAATCATTTTTATATAGGATGAGTAGATTTTCTTATAATTGTAAAAAATAAGATTAAAAATAAAAAATAAAACATAAAACATTAAAATAAAAAAAGAAAAAAAAGCTTCTTATAAACTCTGGTCAGAAAAATATAATACAAATCTGTAAATTTGTTTTGAACTACCTTACGCTAGGGCGCGTATTTTTAGTTTGTATCATAAAAAATAACATTAAAAATAGACGAATTAAACTTATGGAAAAACGTCACAAGTTGCAATAAAATGTTTCATAATAATGTTTATTTTAATAGGATGCGCATTTTTTTAATGATAAAAATAAAACAATGAAAATAAATTTGTTCCAAAACTAATGCATATTATGAATGGTAATAATATAAATTTATTTAAATGATATAAATCTCTCGGGGTGGTCACAAATAAAATTTAATGCAAAATAAGAAACAAATGTTAAAGTAATCATTAAAAATAAAATTAGTATTTTATTTCGCATTTTCAAAGAAATCGAGTACAAAGAACGATATACGTGATGAGAATGTATTCGTTAAATCCGAAGGAGCTTTAAGAAAAGAGAATTCACAATCATTTACTTACTTCCTTTCTTGAACGAGGGGGGAGTAGAGAAGGGGGAAAATAAGGAAGTAAGGGAAGGTTGAGGAAAGTGAGGGGCTGGGAAAGGAGGGAGAGGGGCACCATGTAGAGGAAAGTAGGTGGTGAGCGGAAGTACTGTATAGGAAGAGAGTGAAGTTGAGGGAAATTAAGGATGGGTTCAGGACGAAGAGATTCTATTGGACAGGATAGGATAGGATAGAAAGTAGTGGGGATAAGTAAATAGGGTGAGGGGCGGAGGCAGGGTAGGGAAGTAGGGAAATGGGAGGGGAAGTATGAGAGGAGAGAAGATGTCAAAGAGGGGGCCGATAATATAGGATGGGACAGGGCAAGATAGGATAGAAATAAGCAGAGACAGAGGAGAAGTGTGAGGGGGAGGGGATATTTGGAATGGATCTGCTGCAATCACTAAATATTCTAAATGAAATAAAAATAAAAAGTTAAAATTTTTAATATTATATGGGAGAGGTAGGTGAGGTAGACAACAAAAGGGGAAGTAGAACTTGCGAGACTAGATTAGAAGGCATAAGAATAGTGGAGGGGAGAGTAGGAAAAGTTGAGGAGAGGGAGATAGGGAGTTAGGGGAGTGAAAGCATGCATGGATAGTAGGGAAGTAGGGATGTAAAGTGAGTAGAGCAGAGGTAGAAGGTCAGCGTATGCGTGGGAAGGGGAGGTAGCATTGGTAGGAGAATAAGGGGAAGGAAAAGGGAATTAGGGAAGGAGTTAGCACATAACATGAGATCGGAAACTATATGATCCAATAGGATAGCACAGAACAGGGTAAAATAGGACAAGAGAGGATAGGATCGAAAGTAGTGGAGAGAGGAGGGAAGTTTAAATACTATTTTCAATAGGTTACGAAAGCCTAAAGAAAGTAATAGGGTACTGGAAGCGAGGGAAGGGGCACTAAACTTCTTAGAAGAGGGAAAATTAGGGATAGGGAAGGGGAAGTAGGGGTAAGGAAAGAACATAAATCTACTACAATCACTAAATTTTCTAAGGGAAATAAAATTAATAAAAGTTAAATATTTTAAATACTATATTTAATAGGCTGCGGAACACTTACTAATAATTTTGACTAATTTTCTTTAGAATGTGTTGACGTCTTCTTCCATAAAAACTAACGTCTTCTACCGTATTGTTTTATTAATTATTATTATCGTATTCTTCCTTATGTTAAAGTATCCTTCCTTATTTTGTTGTATTTCCATCATTTCCTTCCTTCTTGAACTATTTTTAATGTTTCTTTTTTTTTCCTTCCTTCCAAAATTTCTTAGACCAAAATTATTAAAATTAAAAAAGTAGTAAGAGATCTTTTACTAATTATTTTTATCGTATTCCTCCTGATTTTAAAGATTTTTATCCATTTTTCTGGAATATCCATCATTTTCTTCCTTTTTGACTTATTTTTTACATTTTTTCCTTACTTTTATTCCTTGTTTTCAAATTTTTTTACGAACAATTTTTCAAAACGAGATCATCTACATTTTCTACATTCATAATTAATTTTTTAGGATATAGCTAGTCTTCTTCCTAATATTTTCTAGATTGTTATTTTCGTGTTCTTCCTTTTTTTAAAAACAGTTTTTCCATTTTTCTGACATTTCCATAATTTCCTTCCTTCCTGAACCATTTTTCTCACTATCCCTTATTCGTCTTCCTTCTTTAAGAAGGTGTTATACATAGTGTTAATAAATTAAGAAATTAATAAGAAGAGAATAAGAAATTAATAAGAAGAGACTAAGAAAAGCATAGAATCGAATCACAAGAGTGTAGGGGAATAGGAGCGGGATTAGGGGCACTGGGAGAGGAGTAGAGAACGAATGGAAAAGTGTGATGGAGCGAGAAGAAGGGAGGGGATAGGCCTGCCAGAGGAAGTGAGGGGATTGTAAAGGTGAGGGATAGTATGGGAGGGAAAGTGAAAAGTTTGAAAGGGGGTTATTATAGTAGGAGTAGTGAGGATAGAAGAAGGTAGGAAAATTGATGGGATTGAGAAGAAGCAGTTCTGGGAGAGGGAAGTAGGAGAGGAAAGGAGATAAGGTACGATCGGATAGGAGAGGACAGGAGAGGAGGAAAGTATAAGTAAGTAGTGAGAGTGGGAGAGTGTGATTTGCGATGAACGTACTACGACGACTAAATTTTCTAAAGGAAAGAAAAATATAAAAGTTAACATTTTTTAATATAATATTAAATAGGCTACAAAACACTTTTTCATAGGCGAATATTGCATACTTTGACTAATTTTGTTCACGGAGTATGTTAGTCCTCTTACTTATTTTGCATTAATTACTATCATGCACGAATCCTTATAGATTCCTCTGGATGTTACTCCATCGATTGTACTTTTTCTCCGGGAGGGGAAGTAAAGTGAGAGGAACTGAAATAAGGTTAGAAGGAGAGAGGATATAAGAGGTCGTAAGCGGGAGGAGTTAAGGAGATGTTAATTAGAGAAGGAGAGGGGAAGTAGAGGTGGGATGAGGAGAGTGAAAGATAGGTGAGTGGGTGAGAGTCGTGAAAATAGGTGAGAAATGAGAAGGGGGGAATCAAGGAGAGGAAGTTAGAATAATAGGGTACACGGACGGAGATGTGAAGGGAGTGGAGGGGGTAAGTAGAGTAAGTGAAGTGAGGGTGCAGGTGCGGGTAAGAGGAGGGGGCACGCGTGAGTAAGAGGATACATGCGTGTGTAATAGGAGGGGCATGTGGGTAATAGGAGGGGAATGTGTGAGTTAGAGGAGGGGGTGCGTAGGGCGGGAGGGGACAATAAGCTAGGATCGAATGAGAATATCGAGTCGGAGGAGCAAACATCGATTGCTTGTAAGCATCGTGCCGTAGAGATATAGATTCCTTCCGTCTCGTTAAAGATTTCTTATCGTACAGGAAAGAGCAAGACTGTACGAGGCTTATCGTGATCGAGAAGTAGTGTACATGGAGCTGGCACGCCCACGCTGTAGTTACAGTGAAAGATAAATTAGAAGAGAAAAAAAGGGGAGGGGGATAATGAAGAAGAGAAAGGGAAGGAATAAAAAAAAAGGAGAGAGGGGGGGGGGGAAGAAAAGGCGCTTCTCCCAAAGTAGTGACAAACCTCCATTCCCTTCATCCTCCTTATTACTCTTTCGCACTCAACTGGATTAATTGTGAAATTAATCCAGTGGCTCTTATTATGTGTGTAAATGAACTTAGTTTGTACGATGCCAGGACCACTTGTTCCGTGCTAAAAAAAACTTAGTAAACAAGAGAGAAATTGAGTTGAAAGGAATTTTTTTTTTCAGGCTTCCCGCTCTATTAGCCATTAACCTACTTGAAGGAGTGGCAAAAAATGAAGAAGGGAGGAAATGGAGGGGGAAATAGCTGATGAAGGGAGAAATTCTTCAAAAGGGAAAATATAAAGGGCACTTATCCGGGGCCGTCCATTGACTAAGTTATTAATTTTTATATATTTTGCCTCCACCCCCTCTAGAGTAGTTTAAAACCTTAGCCCCCCCCCTCCAATTAAAAATAAACTAGGCCTAAAATTCTCTCAAAACAGGCAAAATAGGGCAATTTTGCATGAAAATAGGAGAATAGTAGTGCAATGCATTCTTAAAAATAAAAAGTTGAATTTTTAACTAAATAGTTAAATTTTCTACGAAAAAAATGATTTTTTTCGTAGAAAATGGAAATATAAAAAAACTCTTTTTTGCCAAAAATGTGAATTTTCAACCAAGAAATATGCTTTCTTCCCACAGAAGATGAATTTATATTAAAAGACGAAGTTTTAATTAAAAAAATATTTTGTTAATCAAAAATGGAATTGTTAAATTTTCAATTTAAAAAATGAATTTTGAACAAAAAAAAGTAAATTTTCAACAAAATAATTGAATCCCTGACCAAATAAATGGACTTATCAAAATATCTGGATTTTCAACCTACAAAGATGCTTTTTCTATCAAATAGTTAAAATTTAAACAAAACAAAATCGAATTTTGAACTTGTTGAATTCAGACAAAAAATGTAGTTTTTGCCAAAAAGGATAAATTTTTTCCCAAAAAATGGAATAAATAGATTTTCAGATAGAAAAAATTAATTTTCAAACAAAATAAAATGAAATTTAAATAACAATTTTTTAATTTTCTACCTAGAAAAGGGATTTCTAAAAGGACGAATTTTTAACAAAATATTAGAATTTTCGTTCCCAAAAATTGAATTTTTATCAAAAAAGTTAATTTTTGTCAAAAGAGTTAATTTTTATGAAAGGAGATTATTTTTAACAAAGAAAAAAAAAATTTTCTACCATAAAAGATCAATTTTCTACCAAAAAACTAATTTTCAACCCGTTCACTTAAACGAAAAAAAAACTATGTATAGGAAAAATTGAATCCTCAACAAAGTAGATTTAAATTAATAAATTAATAATAATAAAAAAAATTAATGAAAAAATAAATGTAAATTGATAAAGATTAATTGTGAGACAAAAAATTACATTTTTAACTAAAGAAAATATATTTCGAACCAAACAAATTCAAAACAAAAATTAATTTCCAAACAAAAAAATTGTTTTTAAATCCTTTAAAGTTAACCGAAATAGACATATTTTTATAAAAAATAATAGATAAAATACATCAGTAGTTCAAATTTAAAACAAGTAGGTAAACTTTTGATCAAAATGATGATTTTTCAACCAAGAAAATAAATTTTCTATAAAAAAAAATAAAAATTTACAGCAAAATACAAGAATTTTTAATCAGAACAGCCTAATTTTCAGCCAAATTGTAGTTCAATTCTCTACAAAAAAACAAAAAGGATTTTGAAACAAATAGTTAAAAATTTTAACCAAAACGATGAGTTTTGCACCCAGAAGATTAATTTCCTACCAAAAACACAACAATTTTCAAAGAAATTTTTGAATTTTTAAAACCAAATAGTAGCAATAATAGTCTACTAAATAATTAAATTAACACAAAATAGTTCAATAGTATATAATTTTTTAACTAAAAATATGAATTTAAAAAAAAAAGGAATTTTCAACAAAAAAGTTAATTTGCAGCCAAATAGTTTAATTTTGTTTCAAATTGTTTAATTAATTTATTATTAATCTTCAAGATAAAAAGACCAAGTAGTTCAATTTTTTACAAAAAAAGATGAATTTTTAACAAAATAATTTTATTTTCAACTAAAAAAGTTACTTTTCAGCAAACTAAGAATGGGTTTAAAAAAAATTCAACTCTGAATGAAGTAGTTGATTTAAGAACAAAAACAGATGAACTTATAAAAAGAAAAATATAATATTTGATATTTCAAAAAAAAAAAATATTTTAATTTCAAATAAAAAATAGTGGAGTTCAACCAAAAAAGAAGATTCTTTAACAAAATAGTTGAATTTTCAATTAGAAAGGATCAATTTCAATTTGTAAAAAATATTTTTTAAACAAAAATGTAACAGATACACTAATAGTTAAAAAATTAATTCTTAGCCAATAAAAAATGATTTTATAACAAAATACATAAATTTCCAAACAAAAAAAGAATTTTTCAACTAAAATGATGATTTTTTAAACACAAAAAAAAATTTTCTACGCAGGATTTAGATGGAAAATTAAAGGAATTCAAAACAACATTTTCTTGGGGTCAAAATCCAAAAAAAAAATTTTTCTCTATAAACTGCTTTTGAGATTTGAGTCAAATTTGTTCTTTGTTTAAAAAAAAATTGTTATAAACTTTAAAAAAATATAATAGTATTAAATAGTATTCGGTGTTGAAAAATTGTTACTAATTAAAAAGTTATAAAATTATAAACAATTTTTATTTAACGCCCATAAGTAGACCCACCCCCTTCTCGTACATTTTCGGTTTTCGAATTCTAGAAAATAGTTTTTGGAATATTTTCAATCTTATAATTTAACTGTATAATAAGTAAATCAGATAAAACTATTTTTTATAACAATAAAAAATTATTTAAATGCAGACTTCCCCAAAAACATCCTACCCTTAATTAACAATTTAATATCTCATAAATTATTGGTCTCAAAAAATTATTGGCAATGAAAAATAAGAAGAATAATTTTCTTCTAAGGGATGTGAAGGAAAATAGAGGAAGGAGGGTGCACTTTTCGCACTCATCAATTATTGCCAATCTTTCCCATTTTGCAGAGGTCCACTTTAGTTCTAATTACTCATTCTTCTTGACCTTTTTCTCTCCTCTTTCTCTTTCTCTCTCCTATTTCCTTCTCTTTCTCACTTCGGTTCTTATCTCGAACCCTATCCGTGTCTTCGTATCTCATGGCATCTTTCCTCAGACTTTCTGTCGGCTATTTAAGACTCGTAAAACTCGGTTGGTCACTTGTTAACCCATTTTGAACCCTGCAGAACTAAATATATATCACTCGTAGTGGCACGAGCGACTGCAAATGTTGTAAGAGACTGGATAGACGAATGCAAGAAAAAAGTTAGTCATTTCGTAGTCTATTTATATTTTTATTTCACTTAGAAAGTTTATTTACTGTACTAGGTTGGCCATAACTCCCCCTCCCCATCTTACGCCCCCTCTCATTTCCCTGTCTCCTACTACTTCTTGCTATCCTATCCCTGTCCTATCCAATCCTACCTTATCGTCTCCTCTCCTTCATCACTTTCTAACTGACCCCTCCCCACCTCCCTTCCACCAGTTGACAACTTCCCCTTCCATACTCACATGATCCCTTCTTCTTTTCTTCCATACATGTCTTCCTCCTCGCCATAAACCCCTCGTTCGCCCTCTCAGAAGAAAAAAATGTAAAAGTATATAAGGGACGAAAAATTAAAGTAGACGACGCGTGCCTACAAAAAAGGTTTTCGTAGATTTTTAAGACATCTCCCTAATCCCAATACCACTCCCCTTCCATTCCCTTCATCATACCTCTATCCGATCCTAGTTTGGCTTTCCCTTTCTTATTTATTATCATATCTTACTATCACTATTTACTTTCCCCTCACTGCGCTACTATCTCATACTTCCTTCTCACTTTCCTCTCTTTCATCCTCTTGGCCACTTCTATTCTCCTCTCCTCACTTCTCCTTCCCCCACTCGACCTTTCCTACTACCCTCCTTCTACTGGCCCCACTCACCCCAATACTTTCACTATTCCTAATAGTCTACTCTATATACTTCTCTCTCTTCTACATGCTTTCCGTATCTGCCATCCTCTTTCTTACTTCCATTCCTCTACAGCCCCAGGCTTCCCAATCGCACCCCCACATACCTAATTTTTTCCATTCTACTGTCTTTGCTACAAAACCCTAAGAATCATGGAAATGAGAAAAAATGGAAACTAGGGAAAACAAGAGAAAAAGATGTCGAAACTGGATTAAAAGTAAGGTATATCTGCCATCCTCTTTCTTATTTCCATTCCTCTACAGCCCCAGGCTTCCCCATCGCACCACCTACATACCTACTTTATTCCATTCTACTTTCTTTGTTACAAAACCCTAAGAATCATAGAAATGAGAAAAACCGGAAACTAGGGAAAACGAGAGGAAAAGATGTGGAAACTGGATTAAAAGTAAGGTAGTAGAGAAGAAACAAGTTTGAAATGTAATGAAAAAGGAAATAAGTATTATGAAAAGAAAGGAAGAAGGGAAGAAGTACTTTTAGACCTTTCAATTTTTAAATAAGAAACGTAACTTATTAAGACGTCTACCTAATCTCAACACCACTCTCTATCTACTCTGCTCCTCACCAACCCAATCCGATCCTACTTTATCTCTCTCCTATTTGTTTCCAAATCCTACCACCACTAGTTACCTTCTCTTCACTCTACAATCTCACACTTCCTCCTCATTCTCTTCTCTTCTCCCCTCTTTACTACTCTCATTCCCTTTCTTACTTCCCATCCTCTACATCCATTGCTTCTCCATTTCGCCTCTTACATCCATACTTTTCCAATTTCCACTACTTTTGATACAAGACCCTAAAAATCAGAGAAATAAGAAAAAAGGGAAACTAGGGAAAACGAGAGAAAAAGATTTCGAAACTGGATTAAGAGTAAGGTAGTAGAGAAGAAACAAGTTTGAAATGTAAGGAAAAAGGAAATAAGTATTCTGAAAAGAAAGAAGGGAGGAAGAGATAATTTTAGACCTTTCAATTTTTAAATAAGAAACGTAACTTATTAAGACGTCCCCCTAATCTGAATACCCCTCTTTATCTACTTCGCTCCTCACCAACCCAATCTGATCCTACTTTATCGTCCCATCTCCTGTTTTTTTCCAAATCCTACCACCACTAGTTATCCTCCCATCACTCCACAATCTCATACTTCCTCCTCATTTTCTTCTCTTCTCTCCTCTTTACCACTTTCATTCCCTTTCTTACTTCCCATCCTCTACATCCCTTGCTTTTCCATAGCGCCCCCTAAATCCCTTTTTTCCATTTCCACTACTTTTGGTACATGACCCTAAAAATCAGAGAAATGAGAAACAATGGAAAGTAGGGAAAACGAGAGAAAAAGATGTGGAAACTGGATGAAAAGTAAGGAAGTAGAGAAGAAAGAAGTCTGAAATGTAAGAAAAAAGGGAATAAGTATTATGAAAAGAAAGCAAGAAGAGAAGAAATACTTTTAGAACTTTCAATTTTTAAATAAGAAACGTAAATTATTAAGACGTCTATCTAATCTCAATACCACTCTCTATCTACTCCGCTCCTCACCAACCCAATCTGATCCTACTTTATCGTGCCATCTCCTGTTTTTTTCCAAATCCTACCACCACTAGTTATCCTCCCATCACTCCACAATTTCATACTTCCTACTAATTTTCTTCTCTTCTCTGCTCTTTACCACTCCCATTCCCTTTCTTACTTCCCATCCTCTACATCCCTTGCTTTTCCATAGCGCCCCCTAAATCCCATTTTTCCATTTCCACTACTTTTGGTACAAGACCCTAAAAATCAGAGAAATGAGAAACAATGGAAACTAGGCAAAACGAGATAAAAAAATATGGAAACTGGATGAAAAGTAAGGAAGTAGAGAAGAAACAAGACTGAAATGTAAGGAAAAAGGAAATAAGTATTCTGAAAAGAAAGACAGAAGGGAAGAAATACCTCAGAAGGTTTTAATTCTCAAATAAGAAACATGCAAGTGAACGAGGAGAGAAAAACTTAACGAACAGGTATAGGCAAATCCGAGAGCAATGTGGGCGTATGAGGTGGAATCACGCCAGGGCGAACCGAGAGAGCCAAAGCTGTTGCAGTTGGGTCACGTCAGGTCCTTGAACGTTTTTACAAGATGCAAGCCTGCTCTTATTTTCAAGAAGATAGATCCCTACTCACATCCTTACCTCAATATTTTCATCAATGAAACTTTCCTGAATGAAAAAAAAATTAAATTCTCATTTTTAGGATAGCATAGACCCTGGCAGAAACCCTTATAGTTTCGGTCGAGTGTCCGTCCGTCCGTCATAATTTTTTCCCCAGAGGGAAAGGTTGTGGAGTAAGAGGGGAAAAGGGTAAGGAGGGGAAGTAGAGGATGAGTTAAAAAGGAGGGTTTAAGGGAGGGAAAATATAGGAGGAGAATCAGAGGGAGTAGAGCGGATAGCTGTTGGGTAATAGGGGAAGTAGGAAGGGATATGGTATGTAGCATACTAGGAAAGATAGAGCAAGAGGTAGAGGGAAAGTGATGAGGGTTTAAGTACATGATAGAAGTAAAGAAAGGGGGATTAGACTACAGGGAGTGAAAGTACATGATTCAAAGGAGAATGAGGGGAGGGGAGTGAGGAAAAATGATGGTAAACGGAGCTTTAAGGGGAGGGAAGCTAGTTGTTGGAGAAGCAATCAGGAAGGGAATTTGACGTAGAAAGGGGTTGCGACGTTTTAAGTTAGGGACAGTATGGGAAGTAGGAAGAGAAAATAGAAAATGATAGGAGAAGGAGCTGCTAAAAGGAAATGATGGGTGATGATAGTAATTAGGGAGCAGGGGTACGGGTAGTGTTGGAACGGAAGTCACGGGAATGTGAGAAGGAGTTGAGTTAGGTATAGTGGTGGGAGAAGTATACCAGAGAAGGGGAAGTACGATAATAGGGAAGTAGGAAGTAGCAGATGGAAAGCGGAGTTAGGGGAAATTATGAATAGGGGGTTGGGTAAAAGAGGGAAAATAGTGGTGAGAGGGTAAATAGGGGAGGGGATAATAAGATTAAGGGGAATTATTTGGAGTGGAGAGATAGTGAATGAGTCGGGTGTATCAGATAAAAGAGAGGGGATAATAAGTAGAAGAGAAAAGGGGGAGGATGCGTAGAGTACTGACGGGAGGTGAAGTAGACGAGTGAGCAAGAAGAGAAATGAGGAAGTATTGGTTAGGAGAAGTGTAGGAAAGGGGTAGTAATGGTAGAAAATAATGGGAGGAGAAATATGGAGTGGGGAAGTGAGGAGTAAGTATGATAAAGGAGGAGTAGGTTATGGGAAGCACCGGTGGGAGGAGATAAAAGGAGAAATAGGTTTGGTGAGTGGTGTTAGGGGATATACCGAACAGTTTCCAAACGTGTAAAATTTACACCGTTGTAGAATCATTAAAGTTTAACGGTCGATGTTAGCGGTAGAGGGAGAGAAAACGTGACTTCCGTCTATTGTGCAGCCATCGACACACTCTCTGCCGTATTTGTAAGTACCTAACATGTACCACCTCCATAAACTGTTACGAAGAAAAGGCGTTTAATGTAAGGGGAAAATAAAATTGCTTAAATTAGCGAATGTATCCTTACAAAGTAAATACACCCGACTCTCAGCATTCAATTAGAGAAATTACTTTACCAGTAACGGTGAGCCTCAACTGTGGTTAACCTTAAAGTGTCTTCCACTCTTAAATAAAACTTTTTTCAGCTAATTTTTAAGTACTTTGTACCCAAATTATTATTTAGATAGTGGGGATGGAAGCTAGTGGTGGAAGGAGAAATAGAGGAGGGGGTGCGACGTACGGATAGGAGGGGGCGTAGGAGCAGAGTGGGGAGGGGGTAATATAAAAGAAAGTGAGGGGTTGGGTAAGTATGGTGGTAGGGAAAGTGGAGTAGGAGAGGGGAGGGGGAGTATAACAGGTCAAGGGAAGAAGGGGAGTTAGAAAAGGGATGGTTAAGGATGAGAAGTGGGGAGTAACATTTGAAACTTTGAAAAAGAGTAAAAAAAGTGGTTTTTTGGATATTTTTGAATAGCAAGAAAACTTTTTTTTATCCTTAAGATTTTATTCTATTTTTACACCCCAAATTTTTACATTTTAATCATTTAATTTATTAAACAATTACCAAAATACAATTTTTTTTTGCTTTGTTTATTTCTGTACTTTCTGCATAAGATTCATTTTTTTTAATAAATACAATGCGTCTAGATTTGTATAAAAATATTTATTTATGGCATATTTTTTTATATTAAAATTCAATTATTTAAATTAATTTTAATAAAATAAAAAATCACTTCCATATTTTTTTTCATTCAGTAATAACTATTTATTTGTTCAGAGTTTTCGTAGGCGCAATTTTGAGCTAAAATTAGATTCTGAAATCTAAAAACAAGGAAAAAGTATTATTACTTTGTTTATGAAGTTATATAAATATCAGTTTCCTAAGATTCCGGAGGAAATTCATCAGATTTTTAAAGATTTCAGATGTGAGAAAAAAAATGTAGAAAATTTCAAAGAATTTGCTTTCTTTTATAAGATTTTATAAAATATAAAAATATTTGAGAAAATGTAAAAAATATTTAGAACTTTTAGAAGTTTGAATGAAACTAAAAAAAATTTAAGAAAATATTTAAGAAATCTTGCAAAATGAAAAAAATGAATTAAAATCTTCTGGATTATTTTTTGAAAAGTTAGGGAATGTTTTTCTATGTTTTAAAATATTTTTCAAAATTATCTTTACAATAATTTAAGAAATCAAATATCATTTAAAAAAAGTCCTCTTGGTCCCTTCGAAAACTCTTAGAAAACTTCTTTTCGAGATCTTCGAAAATCTATTTTAAACAAATTAAAATGTTTACAAATTTTTGATTATTTTTGAATCGTTAAATTTTTTTTTTTACATCTCTTAAAATTATTTAGGTATTTTTTTAAATTTTTTAAGCCTGAAAAATTGAAAAATTTTGCTTTAAAATTTTTCACATTATATACCGAAATTTAAGCAAACTAACTTTTTTTTTAAATTCTAATAAACCTCTAAAAAGCTTTTAACATTTATTAAAAATAATTCTAATTCTTCGCAAAATTAAAAAAATTCTGCATAAACTTAAAAATTGTCTTAATATTTTTTTAAATTATTCGAATGTTTCCTTAAATTTTGTTTAAATTCTTCATAATTTAAAAAATGCCATTATAATGCAAAATTATAATGGCATTTAATTTAATTTAATT
>JAAAKG020134029.1:0-13974 GCA_010014905.2 Druon quercuslanigerum | reverse complement strand
TATTATTCACTTTTAATATTTTTCAGTGTTTTTCATATAAATAATTTATTTAAAATTTAGCTGCTTAATTCGTTTGAGAAATAGTTTACTCTTGTAACAATATATCTACATTTTTATTAATATTCTAGTCGATAAAAATGTTAAGAAACAAAAAAAAGTTGTTCATCATTTTTTTATTCTTCTAATATGGGGATAATTCTGAATTGAAATAATTGTATATAATTTTTTATAAAACAATGAATAATTTTAAAAATTTAAAATAATTTCAAATAAAAATTACTGATGAGCAGAATCGAAAGTATAAGAGAGCCCCAATCAAGCCCCACCTCAGCGCGTGGTCTATTCAGCCCTGCCTCAGTGAAGGAGGCGAGCAACAGACCGGCCGAGAACCGTGATCGTCGACTAAAACTCAACTCAGGTATGATTGAACATTTTTAATCGTATCTCGGGAACCGATAAAGATTTTTTGAGTTTCTTTGGATTAAATTAAAGATAAAGTTTTAGGCTCTATGTCGTATAATTTTCAGATTTTTGCAACAATTTTTCTAGGTCATGCTAAAACTTGAAGTCGAGGTATAAAATTTTAAAAAATCTAGAATTTTTTTAAAAAAGTATCACGTGCTGTGCTTTCTAACTGTTTTTTTTAAATGCCCTATAATTTTTTTTCGCTGAGTTATCGTGGTTCAAAGCAGTAGTGTATTTTGCTGAAAAATTTTCAGTGGTTATTTTTATCTCTAATGAGCCGAAAAGTAAGGTATTTTGTTAGAAAATCGATTTTTTCATATAAAATTATCTTTTTATTTGTAAGGTAATCTTCCTATCTATAAATTTGTCTTGTCGGTTAAAAATCCAGGAATTTCAGTTTAATATTTATCAATTTAGTTAAAAATTCATCTTGTAGGTTGGAAAAAAAATTACTTGGTTAAAAGTTAAGCTCTTTTGTTAAAAATTATTAAAAAAATTTATTTTAACTTTTTAATTATTTACAATTATTTTTGGTTGAAAATTCCTCGTTTCTTGTTAGAAATCAATTTCCTTGGTTAAAAATTCATCTGTTTGGTCAAAAATTAAAATATTTCATTGAAATATTCATCATCACAGCTGAAAATTGATCTTTCCGCTTTGAAATTCAACTATTGCCGTCCAAGATTTACATTTTTAGTTGAAATTTAATCACTTTGAACATCTAACTATTTTATTAAATTATTTTTTTTGCTAAATTTAATTTTTTAATTTTTTTCCTTTTTGGATTGAAAATTCAATTTTTGCGTAAAAACTTATGTTTTCTTAAAAAATTAATATTTCGACCATTAAAAGTCAACTGGAATTTTGTTTGGATGAAGATTTAACTATTTTTTTGAAAATTCATCTTTTTGTTTTAAAAATTCATCTGTTTTAGTTCAAATTTCGTTTTTTTAATGAAAGTTCAACTTTTTGGTAAAAAATTAGTATTCTTTGCTTGACTATTTAACTCAGATATGACTGAACATTTTTAATCGTATCTCGGGAACCAAAAAAGATTTTTAAAGTTTCATTAGGTTTAATTAAAGATAAAATTTAAGGCTTTATGTCGTATAATTTTCAGATTTTGTCAATAATTTTCCTAGGTCATGCTAAAAGTTGAAGCCGAGGTACAAAATTTTAGAAAATCTAGAATTTGTTTTAAACTTATCACGTGCTCTATTCTCTTCAGCAGACTAAAAAAATCTGTTTGACATTACTAGACGTGGAATTTCATAGGCTTTCCAACTATTTTTTTTAAAAAGGCCTGATCATTTTTTTTTGCTGAGTTATTATTATTATAATTTCCGAAGGTAGTGTATTTTGAAATATTTGAGAAATATTTATAAAATCTTTTTTATTCGTTTGAGATCATTGGAACACTTAAAATCTTTTAAAATCTTCTAAAAAATTTTTTCTTTAAAATTCAGCTGTTTTGGGGAAAGTTTATGTATTTTCTTGAAATTTCTCTTTTTGAGCAAAAAATTGATATTTTTGAAACAAAATGTTAAAGTTGAATTTAACCAATTGAATTTTTTTTCTATTGAAAATTCAACTATTTTTTAGAACATTAATCTTTGTGGATTTTAAATTTAACGAATTTGTTAAGTCATCTCTTTAGTTGAAAATTCCTTCTTCAAAATTAAAAATGTATAATTCCTTGAGAATTCAATCATTAAAAAAAAATTTTAATTATTTCGTTCAAAGTTACGGTTATAAAAGAGGGGAAGGGTTGTCAAAAATATCACAAAATTGGTATAACGTAGTTTATGGATGACTCCTTATCAAGAAGGAGAGAATAAATGCATGTATGTATGATTTTCGATTTGTGGAGTCCATATTGAAAAGTATAAATCTGCATCTTCTTACCGTAAGCAATTTTCGCCGCCAAATTGATTTTGCACTCGTGTCGTGTCCTGTATACATAGGGTTCGGCTTCCCCTGGGCACCAGGGCACGGAAGGTCCGCAAACGCATTTTCCAGCACCTACTGCATTTCCGTGTGCATCTGTAATTCCCTCGCCAACCAGATTACATCCTGGCTCGGACAATTTTGGCCCATGCGGACAGTGCCTCCTCCATCTACCCGGGATCTCTAAAAATTGAAGACAAAGGAAAATTAAACTTCAAATTTTAATCACTTTTCCATTTTCTACCAATTTGAACCGTTTATACCATTTTTAAAATTAAATTTTGTTTTAAAAAAAGGATCTTCTCCTTCGCTCCGCTGGGAGTCAAACCATTAAGCTACTAGAGATTATTTTGCTCCACGTAGTCTGAAAAGACGTTAAGAATTTCTGTTATTCTCTGATGATAATACAGATTCCTTCAAAATATTGAATACTTATCACAGGGAAAAATAATTCTTGTGTACTTCAAAAAAAAGGATTCTTCTTTTGTTCTCTCAAGTAGCTTAAGGGGAAGACACCCGACCGAAAATCGAAAGTTTTGTGGTTCGATTCCCAGAGGAGCAAACGAGAAGATCATTTTTCAAAGTAAATTTAATTTAAAAAATGTCTAATTCATCTAGTCTGAAAAGACGTTAGGAATTTCTCTCATTCTCTGATAGTAATACAGTTCCCTTGAAAGATTTATAAAATTTTATTATTATACCTTTGAGGGTATACTTAGAAAATTATTGATTTTATCAGTGTTAGCTTCCATAAGCTTTTTCCCCACAATAATAAAGATTTTGTCTTAAAATTATTGATAATGATAGCGAACATGCTAACGGACGTCACCGAACTGGTCGTTTGTGGAATAATTTCAAAAAAATTTATTTTGCTAAATTTGATTATTGTGTGTGTATTTTGAGATTATGCGTGTTACAATTCTCCGCAGCTTCATTTCGAAACAGTGAAAATGCATAAAATTTTTATTTAGCAGAATAGCATTTTTGTTATTATCCGCTCAAAAAAGAGTTCGGGATGTCTCGAACAAAAAGAAATATTCCTTAAATCTTATTTTAAAATATTTTATTTTTTAACAAATATATCTAATAAAAAATAAGACATTTTTAAACTTTGTAATAACTTACAAAACTTATCGAAATTAGATAATTTCTTAAAAACTTTTTTGGCATTCAAGTGCAAATTACAATTTCAGAAAGTTTAACATAAAAAATATTTTATTTCATTTTTATAAATTTTAGAAAAATTGAAAATTAAAGAATAGCATGAATGGAGAAATGTGGATAATTTTTGGGATAAACCATTTGAAGGAAAACCGCAAACGTTGTATACTGTCACCTTAAAGCAATATTACAAAAGTTGTATTTATTTAGAGCAAAGTTACGTCCTGGTGAAATTATGATATCATTAGAAGTTTTGAATTAAATTATATTTATTTTTAAGGATGATCCAAACTTTTTTCTACTTCTAGTAATAAGCTAAATACACTCAGAAAGAAGATACTTTGATTAAAAAAACTTTGTTTTAATTAAAGAAAAATATTCATCGGCAAATCCTATAAAAAATTACTCACAATACAATCCGATTAAAGTCCTAAAACTTTATCATTTTGTGAATTTTTAAGAGTAAAAAAAAATAAATAAATGTAATATCTTCTTTTGTAACTAATAAAATGGATTTTTTGGGCTCCAATTCAAGGAAATAAAAGCAAATTTTCAACAAAAGAGTTAAATTTTCAAACAAAGAGGTCAATCTAAAAAAAATTAATTTTTAACAAATTAGTTTAGGTTCTAACCAAATGGTTAAACTTTTAAACAAAAAAATTAATTTTCTACGAAAAAGATTAATGTTCTGCCAAAGAGACGAATTTTCAATAAAATACAATTGTTGAATCTTGAAGCCAATAAGATTTATCATCTACAGAAAAAATATTTGACTTTTTAACTTTAAAACTTTAAGAGTAGGAAAAAGACAAAAATTGATGCAATATCTTCTTTTATAACTAACAAAATGGATTTTTTGGGCTCCAATTACAATTCATGTTTAAATGTATGTTTGAATTTATCTTAGAGAAAGATATTTATCTTACTCATTTTATCAAACTTCCAGCACTTACAAAACTCACAAAAAGTAATTGTGTACTGAACTTTCGACGCGAATATAAAGTAGTGAATTCACATTAAATTGCATATTCTTAAAAATAAAAAAAATAAAATGAGATAGATATAATATAACATTTAAATGAAACATGTCAAAAAAAATTCGACGTTGAAGTAAGAAAATTAAATATCACTTGGGGCAACACCAATTTTTGGCCCGGCACTGGTCGTTTCTCACAAGCGATGAGAATTTTTCTGGTTAGTATATAAGGGCCATTTCGACTGATATACCCAGCGTGCGATATTATGCGTAAGGGAATTGCTTCATATGTGGTAGTGTTTGTTTTTAGATTCTTTAGGAATCTGTGAAAATTTTGTAAAATCTTTGAAATTCTTGAAATCTTTGTAATCTGGTATATCTTTTAAATTCTCGGAAACTTGAAAATCCTTATGATTTCTTTTAAATATTTGCAAGATCTTTTCGAAATCTGTAGTATTCGTTTAAAATCATTGGAATATTTAAAATCATTACGAAATCTTCCTAAAAAAGTGTTAAATCGTTTAAAATCTTTAAACATTTCAAGAAATCTTTTAAATCTGGTGCACAATTAACATCTGGTGGAATTGCTTACTTGTTGAAATCTTTAAAGTTTTTAAAATCTTTTTAAATTCTTATGAGTTATTTGAAATATTTATGAAATAATTCTGAAATTTTTTGTATTAGTTTGAACTCACTGGGATATTTTAAATCTTCGGGAAATTATTTTAAATATTCTAAACAAATTTTTGAAATAGCTCAAAATCTTTGATGTTTTTAAAATTCCGAAATATTTGTAAAATAGCTCTTTGATCTTAGTTTGTGAGGTTTTTTGTGTTCACTTGGAATCATTAAAATCGTTTAAAATATATGATAAATTGTTGAAACTTTTCTGAATCATTTAAAGTCTTTGCAATGTTCTAAAATCTTTGAAATCCTTACGAAATCCTTGAAAGATTTGTAAAATCATTCTGAAATTTTGTTTATTCGTTTGAACTCACTGGAATAATTAAAATTTTTGTGAAATCTTTTGAAATCCTCTAAAAAATGGTTAAATCGTTTAAAATCTTTGAAATGTTCTGAAATTCTTAAAATTTGGTGTGCTTGTTAAAATATTCAAAATTCTTGAAACCTTTAAATTACTTACAAATTCTTTGAAACATTTGTAAAATCTTTCTGAAAACTTAAAAGAATAATATTAAATTTTAAAGATTTCAAAATTGGTCAAAAACTAATATGGAAGATTTTAAAACAATTATTTTAATTTTTTAGGGTTTAAAATTTGTTTAGGTAAACTCAATTTCACAAGGCGTTACAGAACGAAAAAAATATTCCTGAGAATCATGGGGAAATTTCAAATAATTTTTTTCTTAATAAGTTCTAAAAGAAAATTGATATAGGGTTACAAATATTTTTAAATTATTTCCTGAAATTTTGAAAAAAATGTTTAAAATATTTTAAACTAAAATTTTTAAATAATAGATTATTTTAGAACAAATTTAAGTAAGTTTAAGAGATACTTAGAAGTATTTAGATTTTGTAGAATTAATTTAAAGTGAATATTGAAAAAGATTTCGAAAGATTTAGAAAGATTTCAGAATATTTCGAAAGATTTTTAAAATTTTCTAAACAGAATCAAAAAGATTTAAAAACAATTTTTTCAATTTTGCAGAATTTGAAAAAAAAATTCACGCAAAATTTAAAAAATTGAGTAAATTCAAAGACTATTTAGCAGATTAAAATAATTAAAATAATTAAAAATAATTTTAAAAGGTTTCAGGTGAACAAACAAACTTTCTTAAAATTTGTAGGAAAATTTGGAACATATTCAATAATTTTTCAAAACTTAAAGAATAATTCGAGTCAGCTAAAAATATTTTTTAGAATTTTAAAATATTTTAAAACTTGGAAGCATTTTTGACAATTTATCAAATATTTTTTATTTTTTCCATACTACTAATATTTCAATATTTATCTGGCTAAACAAATATTTAAAAGGCATTAAATATTTCATGAAAATATTGTTTTATTTATTTCTATACAGTACTTAATCCTTAAATAAAAATATTCTTTATTTAAAAAACGTCTATTATGTTTATAAACGTAATACTTTGCAGGGAAATTAAAAATTAAAAGGGAAAATAAAAAAAACTCTAGTATCAAAGGAACATGAAAGCTTGTTCAGAAAATTAAAAATAACTGCAAAAATTAGCCTGTTTAACAGAAATAATTGATTTTCAAGAACGCTGAAATTTCACATGTACGCTGCTAAAGGCATTTTCTTGCTTTTATGCTTTCATTTGCATTTAGCGAGGTTCACGTAAAGCTTACTTTGTCGAGCAGAATCGGGCAACATTATAAATATTAAATATTAAATTTCTATAAAAAATTAAAAATTTTAAGAGGAAATAGATTAGTTAAATTTTCAGTTACGAAAATTAAATTCCAACAAAAAAAACAGAGAGTTTTCTTTAAAATATATAAACTAACAACCAAAAGAAGTTATTTTTTAAACAAAAAGATGGAGTTTAAATGAATGGGATTGCTTTTCTATCAAAAAAGGCGAATGTTCAAAATTCTAGAATATTTTAATTTGCAGTAAAAAATTATTTTTCACCAAATAAAATACATTTTTAACGAAACACTTAAATTTTTAACATAAAAGGCAATTTATCAACGAAGAATATTAAATGTCTACCAAAATAGACAAATTTTCGAAAAAAATGAAATAGTTAAATGTTGAACAAAAATAGATGAATTTTTAATCAAATATTTAAATTTTTAGCCAAATATTTGAATTTTTAATCAACTGTTTAATTTTTAAAGGAATTTTTGAACTTATGAATTTTTAACGAAAAAGTTTAATTTTAACGCAAAGAAGATAAATTTTCAACCAAGCATGGACAAGTTTTAGTTACAAAAAGCTAATTTAAACAATAATAATTTTCAATAAAATAATTCTCAATAAAAATGTAAAATCTTTTATTTCAATTGAATAAGATTTTAATTTTAAACCAAAAACTGTTCAATTGAACAACCAAAAAATACAAATTTGCAAGAAAATAGTTGTTGAGTGGTTTTAACCAAACTGTTTTTTTAATTATGCAATTTCTACCAAAATATAAGAATTAACAACACAAAAAATTGTTAAATTCTCAACAAAATAATACAATTATCTCTTCCATGACTGTCCGTAATTTTCTGGCCTATAGCAACCCTAAAACAGGCATTTGTAATTATCATTTCCACAATTCTTGAAAAATTTGCATTCCAATTTGCTTAATCTAAACTCCAAATAATTAGAGCCTATTCTCAAGCCAAAGAGAATATTGAATAATGCTAAAGCTCAATTACTCGGTAATCCCATTGCCTTTTCTCCAGTCTCATAGAACCTTTACCAAAACAGTTGTTTTTATATGCCAATCAAAACTAATTGACTAATGGATTAATTGAACCATCAAAGGTTCTCTTCTAAACAAATTATTTTCTATTATTCTTCAGAAGTAAATAAACAGTATTTACCGAATTTGAAAGCCTTCATATTTAGTCGCTCAAAAAGGACGAAAAAAAAGTCATTATGAAAAACAATAATCTTTTTGTCGCATTGAAAACGTCTTTTATTGATAACCTTCCTGCACTTTTATTTGAAGTCTCTATTCAATCGAATGACAAATGCAAGCAGTAGAGGAAATACAAAAATAAAATCAAAATCAAAATTTCATATACCTACGTATTCACTCATCGCTCTATTGCTTCGAGTCGATCGCGATTGTAAACTTTAATATTTTATGCTTTTCAAGGATCAAAGCCGTTTAGTAGTTCAATTTTAGATAAAAATTCAGTCCCTTCGCATTGCTTCCATAGCTTACACTCCCCTTCTTTTATTCACTTCCCCTTCACTAATTACCCTCATTTCTAATTATTTCCACTACTTACTCTCACACTCACTTCTCCTACTTCCCCTCTCAGACTTTTCTTCTCCAACCATTACTTCATTTTTCAGCGTCCCTTTGCTCAACTTCTTCCTCCTCTAATTCCTCTCTCCTTCCTTAGTTATTTGCCTCTGCACTACTCACCCACTTTTCTAATCATTTCCAATACATGCTCTCACACTCAAATCTCTTACTTACCCTATGAGACTTTCTTTTCCTACACATCACTTCACTCTCCGCCGTCCCTTCGCACAACTTCTTCTTCCACTACTTCCTCTTCCTTAGTTCACTTCCTTTCCAATTCTCACACTCATTTAAAATCATTTCCACTACTTCCTCTAATACTCACTTCTCCTACTTTTACTCTTATACTTTCCCTTCCCACCAAGCACCTTACTCTTCGCCATGTGTTGGCACAAATTCCTCCTCATTTAATTCCCTTCTCCTTGCTTCCATAGTAAACATTTTCCTTGATTAGATCCCTCCCCCTTTCTTACTCACCCTCATTTCTAATCATTTTTACTGCTTCCTCTCACACGCACTTATAGTACTTCCCCTCTGATACTCCCCCTTTTTACCCATCCCTTCCCTCTTCGCCGTCCCTTCGCACAACTTCTTCTTCCACTAGTTTCCCTTCCTTAGTTCACTTCCTCTCCACTACTCACACTTATTTCTAACCATTTCCCCTCTCGAACTTTCGCTTCCCACCTATCACCTTACTCTTCGTCCTCCCTAAGAAAAAAATCCTCCTCCGCTTCTTCTTCTCACCCAGATTTCTAAACATTTCCACTATTTTCTCTCACACTCCCTGCTTCTATATTCCCTCTGCAATTTCACATAAATTCCATTCGATCATTATCCCTCACTTCCTTTAGTACACCTCCCCTCATTTCCACTCACTTTCCCTCCTAGAATTTTAGCTAGCTTTGAATAATCTGCTCAACGCTTCAGCACTTTCTACTGTTAAAAATACCTCATGAGACAATTCAAGATTAAAATAAAAGATTGAATAATAGATAAGGAACCGTTTGAAAACAATGTCAAGCTACTTTAAAAATGGTTTCTACCTCTCCCCTTCTTCATCACAGATCATCACAGAAAGCTTGAAGCCTGTGGGTAACACCACAAATGCACCCCCCCCCCCCCCTCCCCCCAACTAAATGTTTAATTGCAAATTTTCTCTTCGATTTTAATTGATAAACACCTGAAATAAAATACAATATTTACAAAAACTATATTTTTGCAGACTACACAGAATAAAATGCTCTAATATTTTATTATTTTTTATTATTTCTTCTGATATTTTACGAATACAGGGGAAAAATAGAGACATAAATTGTATTTTCAAGAAAATAGTTTAATATAATTGAAATAGAATTTCAAATAAAATAGTTAAATTTGTAATCAATCAGTCGAATTTTCTACCCATAAAGATGAATTGTCAACCAAGTGGTAGAATTTTCAACCAAAAAATATTACTTGTTAACGACAAACAGTTCTAATTTTAAGCAAATAGTTTAATCTTCCAGGAAAAAAAATGTTGTTTGAAGATTGTTAAATTTTCAATCAACAATTTTTCTAAAAAAAAGGTGGAGTTTCGAAAAAATAGTGAAATTTTTGACTAACAAAAATGCTGTTTTAACAAAAAATCTGCACGCCTCGCAGGCACATTCTCATCGCGCTCTGCACGCGGCTCGCTTGTCTTGATTCTCGCGCTTCGCGCTCGATCTTTGTCTATTCCCCACACTTGTGCAAAGACTTTTTAAAACTAAAGGTCAAAGCATCGACAAGAGTAATTTGGTGATTGTGAATTCTCTTTCGTTAAAGCTCCTTCGGCTTTAACGAACACATTCTCATCATGTATCTCGTACTTCGTACTTGATTTTGTCTCACAAATTGTATATCATTTCCATAAATTTATAATCTTACAATTCATAACACGCATTGACATTTATTGCAACTTTTGCCCTTTTTTGAAAGACTGAATTTGCTCATTTCCAATTTTATTTTTACGATTTAAAAATTAAAAATTCGATTTACACAGCAGCTTGACTGTTTTTGTAATATCTTAATTGTAGCCCTAACCTCAGTGTCAGTTGAGAGTTCATATGCTATCATTTTCACATTCCCGGCCCTCCTTTAGGTACGAAACCAAAAACTTATTTATATCTATATTTTTTTTGAAAACACATTTCTATATTTGATAATCTTTGGAATACTGTGAAATTTTTGAATGAAAAAATGTTATTTTTGGATTTTCTATTCTTTTTTATGCTGTCAGTATTTGAAATTTCAATTTTTCTAGAAAACTCAACAAGTTGTTATGATAATCTTGTAGGGCATTAACGCCCCAACATTTTTCTCTTCTTTAATTTTTTTGTATATCGCCCATTATTTGGCTTAAAATGTTCATTTTCGTGTTTTTTGGAATTTTTTAAATGCTATAACTCTGATATCTTTTGGTTTTGTAAAAAAGTCATCAGAAGAAGTTGTTCGTATTTTTAGATACTATGAATATCCGTACATGTAATTTTTGAATTTTGAAAAAAGTGGTCTCAAAAATATTCGAAATGCACTAACTTTTTGAATTTTTTTCCAGAATGGCTGGCTAACGAACCTGAACTTTAGTTTAGGAAACATATACGTACATTCATTCAGATGGACAAACAGATATACAGACAGACAAACACATTCGTAAAAACCTGTTTTCAGTTTCGGGGGGTCTCAAAACGTGCACATTTGACAAAAAATGGGTGGGTAAAATTTTACACAAATCTAGAGAGTAAAAATGAATTAATTTGCATTGAAACATTTTTTATAGTTCTGTTTTTGGTTTTACTCGTAAAAAAATCGCATTACAAACATAAAAAATTAAATTTTTTGAACCCCCCCACGCAAGACGAAAAAGAAATTAAAAAACAAATGTTGTAATGAGAATGTGGCAACACAGCAGGCAGATTTTGTTGGGAATGTTAATGATGTTTTTCACGATTAAAGCAAAACCCACGCATCCTATCAAAAAGTGTTTGATACCAAATTTGTAGATCTTCTTCAAACGCACAATTTTTGTCTATACATCTTTTATCGTATTTTGCATAGTTTGACCGAAAAATGTAATTTTTGGATTTCCCATTATTTTTTATATCATCAAAAAAGGCATTTTCGATTTTTCAAGATAATGTTTGCCCTAAAATGATCATTTTCGTTTATTTTTTTTTTCATTTTGAAAATGCTATATCTCTGAAAATTTTATTTTATCGAAAAAAGTCATAAAGATTCATTCTTCGAATTTTCGAGTACTACTTCGCACATATAATTTTTAAAAATTTGTTTAAAATTTTTAAAATGCTCTAACTTTTTGAATTTTTACCCAAAATAACTGGCTAACGAACTTGACCTTTAGCTTCTGACACTCAAAACGTCGACATTTAACAAAAATAGGGGAGGGGGGGCAAAATTTACACAAATCTAATACCTTCTCTGATGAGAATGTAAAAAGATGAATTTTCAAAAAATAATTAAATTATGGCCAAAATCCTTAAATTTTCGACGAAATATTAAAATTTTCTACATAAGAAGATCATTTTTCACCAAATAGTCAAATTTTCAGCTTTAAAATACTAATATTTAACCAAAAACAGTTCAATTATGAACCAATACATAGTTAAATTTTTTACACTAAAAGACGAATTTTGTACAATAAAGTTAAATTTTTAACAAAATGTGTATTTTCAACCAAAAAATATGACTTTTCCACGTAAAAGGGAAACATAGAGTGCAACCCATAGAAAGAAATTCACTAACCAAAAATGCGAATTTTCAACAAAACAGTTAAATTTTGGAAAAGCAAAATGACTTTTTAAATAAGTTTTCAAATTTTTAAATAAACAGTTTAATTTTCAAATAAGCATATTATTTATCGACCAAACGTTCTTTATTAAGACTAAATAGTTCAAGTTTCAAATGAAAGGGACACATTTTTCACAATATTGTTGAATTTTCAACGAAATAGTTGAATTTTTTATTGAAATAAATTTAAAAAAATATGTAGTCCAATTTTCAAATAATTAGTGAAACTTTTAACCTACCAAGATGAATTTTCAACCAATTATTTGAAATTTTAAACGAAAAATTTTAATCCTGAACAACCAAGTTTTGCATTTAGAACCAAACAGTTAAATAACGAATCCAAAAAAGACGAATTTTTTAGATGACAGACTAGTTTTTAATCTAACATATTTGAAATTTTATAAAAATATTAAATTTTTAACTAAAATTATGATTCTTTAAAAACAACAAAATTAATTTTTAGTAAAGGAGTACTACTTCAAACCAAGTAGTTCAATTTTCAATAAAAAAAATAATAAGTATTTTTTTAAATATAATATTTAATATTTTAAAGTTTAATTCTCATCGAAAAATATAATAAATGATTTTTCAAGCAGAACATATTTTAATTTTTAATCAAACAGTTAAAATACGAATTTTTAATTTTCTACAAAGAATACGAATTTACAACAATTTTAACGAAATAGTTTAATTTGAAATTTACAACAATCAATTTTTCACCAAAAATAGAATAGTTAGATTTTCAGTTTAAAAAGTCAACTATTTCGCTGAAAATTCTACTTTTTTGTCGAAAGTTTACTTATTTTCTTGAAATTTTTTTCATTTTTTTTAAAAGTCCACTTTTTGCTCGATAATTCAAGTGTTTTGTTGTAAATTCATAAGTTTTAGTAGAAAATTTCTTCTCAAAAACTGATTTTTTTAGGCTTAAGGTTCAACTATTTGTTCAAAACTAAACTATGTTCTTAAAAACTCTTTTCTATCATTATTCATTCATCTTTTTCATTCGGAATTTTATTATTTTTTTAAATATTAAAAAATTTTTTTTAGAAATATACCTGTTTGGTAAAAAAATGGACACTGGAAAGTTATTTTTATGTTTAAAAATAATATTTTCGCCTAAAAAACTAACTGTTTTATGGATAATTCTATTGTTTTGGTTTAATTCAATTTATTATCATTTTAAATTAAATTCGCATTTTTTTTAATAACAAATATTCAATTTTTCGTTGAGAATTGAATTTTTTTGGTTAAAACTTTTATTAGTTGTTTGAAAATTCTACAATTTCGTTCTAAATTCATCCTTTTTGGCTGAAACAATTCATAATTTAAGATTGAAAATTTAATTTTCTTGCAGAAAATTATTCTGTTTGGCTTGTAGATCCAACAAATTTGTTTTTATTTGTTTTTATTTCCTGTTTCAAAAAATTCGTCGTTTTTCATAATTTCAGCTGTTTCTCATTTAAAATGAAAATATTGTTGAGTCAAAATATTAACTATTATTTTTTTCGATGATAATTCCTTTTTTTAATTCAACTATTTAGTTACAAGTTAAACTATTTTGTTAAAAATTTATATTTTTACATTCTCATCAGAGAAGGTATTAGATTTATGCAAAATTTGACCCCCCTGGTTTTTGTCAAATGTCCA
>JAAAKG020134027.1:0-13975 GCA_010014905.2 Druon quercuslanigerum | reverse complement strand
TTATTTTTCGAAATATCATATTTCAAGATCAAGAAAATTTTTCTTACTTTTATTCTATTTAAGTTTATTAAATCCCAAAAGCTTTACCAAAAAAAAACATGCAACCATTTTTTCTCATACACAACAGATGAAAAATTTTTTAATCGAGTTGCGCAATGGTAAAAAATAAAAAAATAAATTGTTTTGTCTGAAATGCCACAAAGTATTATTCCTAAAATTTTAAAGTTAAAATAATTTAAGGACCAAAAAGTGGCACGATTTAATTATTTAATTATTGAAAGAAAAACGATTTATTTAAGGAATGATTTTAAACATATAAAAATTTGTTATTTAACAATTCTTTTGTCGCACATTTTTATATTGCCATGAAGGCATTTTGAACGACTTAACAAGATCCCGTTTTCGAAAAAATCAACTTTTATCCAAATTTTTACTATGGATGTATTATGTTTATTCATTAAATTCAATTTTTAATTTTGTAATTTTTAAATCTCAGGGAATACTGTCACCGTTTGAAATAGTTTGAAATACTGTGTTAAATAAATAAATAATTTGTTTCTAGTTTATCTAAGTTTTATATAAATTCTTTCCATGTTTCAATATTTTTAACTTGAATAATTATTGCTTTCTTTTTTTGCAAATGCTTCTTCCTGTAAATTATATTTTTAGATGAAAATTTTATTATTTTATAGAAAATTAAAAAAATTTGTTAAAAAGTCATCTTCCTTAATTGGAAAATAATTTTTGGTGGAACATTTATATTTTGATGTTGAAAATTCAACTAAGACCTTTCCTGGTTGAAAATTCTTCTGTTTTAGTAGAAATTTAATAGTCTTTTGATAATAATGCACCTGTTTAACAGAAAATTAATTTTATTTGGTTAAGAATTTAATTATTTGTTTAATAATTTATCTTTATGGTGATTTCAACTGTTTTTTGATTAAAAATTAAATAATTTTGGTCTGAAGTTTTTACATTATTCGTTGGAAATTCATTTTTTTCCGTTGAAAATTGAACTACTTGGTTGAAGGTTAAACCACTTAATAAATAAATAATTTTTTGGTTGAAGATTCTTTATTTTAATTCAAAATTCATTTCTTTGGCTGAAAGTTTAATTATTTTGTTGAAAATTCCTTGTTTGTTGTTTAAAGTTAATTTTTTAAACTGAAAATATAAGTATTTCCTTTTTTGTTAAAAATTGTTCTTTTATAATTGAAAATTCGTCTTTTTTGAGAGAAAAATAATCATCTTGGTTTAAAATTTTTTTTTTTTTTTTTAAATTTAACTTTTTGCATGAAGAAGAACTTTTTTTGTTAAAAATGCATATTTTTTAGTTAAAAATTCAACTAATATACAGAAAATTTGTCTTTTAGTTTAAAACATCAATTTAATGAATGATTTTTTGGTTACTCGACTAAAAAATTTTTTGTTTGTTTGAAAACTTTCTTTCAAAATTCATATTTTTAGTTTGCAAATAGAACTGATGTACAGTAAATTTATTATTTAATTTAAAAGTTCAATAAATTTACTTTATCATCATTTTAGTTGAAAATTCATCTTTTTGCTTGTAGCTTTTACCATTCTTTTCAAAATTGTATTTTTAGTTGCGAAAAAATTAATTTTTTTCACAAAAATTTAATTTGTTCATTTTTGGTTTAAAACTAATGTTTGTTAAGTGAAAATTTGAATATTTGTTTTGAGAATTCATGTATTTTATTTTAAAAAATTTTGTCTTTGTAGGTTGAAAATTCAACCAACTGGTTAACGTTGAACTATTTTCTTAAAAATTAACTTTATTGTTTGAAATAGCAAACTCCTTTTTAAAAAAAAGTTTTTTTTTTATAATTCGTCGCTGAGGGTAGAAAATTTAAGTATTTGTTTAAAATTTATCTTTTTTCTTCAAAATTTAATATTTGGTTAATAACTCAAAATTTTTTAAGTCGTCTTTTTTTTATTAAAAATTCAATTGTTTTATTGAAAATTGATATCATGTTTTTTTCTTGAAAATTCAAATATTTTGTTGAAAATGCAACTGTTTATTGTTTAAGTTTAAGCTTTTTTGTTTAAAAATGTGACCATTTTGTTAAATATTCATCTTTGAAGGTTAAAAATTCAACTATTTAGTTGAACATTTAATTATCATATTTCGCTTAGAATTTAATTATTTTGTTAAAAATTTAACCATTTTGTCACAAAGTTATATTTTTTGGTCGAAAATTCAACTTTTTTGTTGAAGTAAAAATTCATTTTTAATGGTAGCAAAGTGATATTTTTTGCTTTAACTAAATAAATCATTAAAAAAAGTGTTTTTTTGTTATATTTAAAAAAGATAAATGTAGAAGGTATAAAATCTTTTTTTTACGGAAAAGTATTAAAACGTGCACAAAATAATTATTGTAAAAATAAATTTTATAATACCAATTTAAAAGAAAATGGTTCGTTTTAAATAAATCAAATCTTATTTTTATTTTTATTGGAAATCATTCGCTACAACTCTACCGTTTCCAATTTAGAAAATATACTTTTACTAATTGACCATTTTAAGATAAAATTTAGTTGGAAAAAATTTCCTCAAAAATGATTTTTTTCGTAATTTAAAAAATTTTGTTATTAAAAAAAATATTTTTTTCTGAAATATCGTCATCATTGACGATAGATTTATTTTAATGGAATTATTTTTGTCTTTGAGACGACGATTTAAAATTGTGAAAGAAGGAGGAGTGAGGAGATCCTCTTCTGGCTGGGAAGAAACGGGTTCCAACCTAAAGCGTTTACGGTACCGGAAATGGACTTACGGGCACCGAAGACTGCTTGGCGCCGCTTTCAACTTTTTTCCCGTCGAGTTGGAAAAACAAATTACCGTTGACGGACAAATATTGGCCTCGGTGCTCCAGACGCTAGGATGTAAAAATATCATATTTGCGGCCGGAAACGGCGCCGATAGATTTTCCGCAAAGAAAACACCGACCGGCGACTCGTTCGAACGAGAGATTTTCACTTCCTCGTAAAACTTATTGAATTTTCTCTCCTAATAGAGAAAAGATGATTCGAAATTATCAAATCTAAAAACGATTTTATAATTTATAAAGTAACGCCATTAGCGCGCTGGATTTTCATTTCCTAATATTAAAATCTGCAAACATTTAAAAATTAATTAAAACAAACTTTTTAATATTAAGACGAATCAAAATTGATTTTTAATAAAAAGGAAAACTATCTTTAATCATAATAGTTCATGTTTCAACAAAAGAGATAAACAAAAACAAAAAAAATATTTATTAGAAAAAATGAATTTTAAACAAATTTCCACCAAGTAGTTTAATTAAAAAAAAAAAATTTTCCGCTAAGAAGAATTTTTAAGAAAAAATTTTTCATTTCTAGAAATTACACGTATTTTCAATCAAAAAGTTAAATTTTCAATTAAAAAATATTAATTTTCAACAAATGAATTTTTTAATTGAACAATGAATCATTGATTAAAATAATGAATTTTTATTAATACATTTCAACGTTTAAACCTTCCCTAGTTAAATTTGCAGCTAAGAAAATAGTTTTCAAAAAAAAGGGAATAATTACATTTTCAATTAAAAAAATTAATTTTCAACGATAAAAAAACAAGATAATTTTTTTAAATTAAATTCTCAATCAAAGACTTTAATTTCCAAGTTAAATTATGAATTTTTAAACAAAAAAGTGAATTTGTAACACAATAGTTTAACCAAGTAGTGAAATTTTAAATAAATAAGGTGAATTTTAACAAAAATGTAATAGTTAATATTCAAACTAAAAAGGATTTAATTTTAAATAAAAAAGTATTATTTATTTGAAATAATAACCAGTTAAATTTAACAAAAAAATATTAATTTCCAGAGAGAAATTTTATTTTTTAACAACAAAGACAAATTTTGAACAAAATACATAAATTTTTAAACAAATAGTTTAATGTTAAAACAAACAAGGCAAACTTCTATAAAAAATTTATCAGATAATTTATCGAAAAAAATTAATTTCCGACAAAAAACAACGAAGTTTTAGTAAAGTAATTTAATTTTGAAGAAAGTAGTTGTATTTTTAACCAAAAATTATTTGACAAACTGCTCAACTTTGAAGCAAGTAGCTAAATTTTTACCCCAAAAAGTTTATTTTACACGTACAATAATGAAAATTATTAACAAAAAAATTTATTTAAAAAAAATAGTTAAATTTTCAACTAAACAAATGAATCTTAAAATAAAATTATAAATCATTAACAAAAACATTTACCAAAGCAGTTAAAATTTGAACAAAGTTGTTTAATTAAAAAAAATTATTTTCCGCAACGAAAATAAATGAATAAATAAAACGAACGATGAATCATTATTTAAAATAAATCATTTTAAGTTTTAACGTAAAAAATGAATCTTTAACTAAACAGTTAAATATGAAACTAAAAAATTAATTTTCAACCAGAAAAGGAATAGTTAAATTTTCAATTAACAGAATTGATTTTCAACGATAAAAACAAATACAATTTTGACTAAGTTAAATTTTCATTTAAGGAGATTAATTTCCAAGTGAAATCATCAATCTTTAAACAAGAAAATAAATTTGTAACAAAGTAGTTGCAACAAGTAGAAAAATTTCCAATAAAAAAAGGTGAGTAAAAAAATGTAATAAACAATTCATATTTAAACTAAAAATATTTTAATTTGAAAGAAAAAACAGTTAACCGAAAAGATGAATTTTCAGCAAAAGTTTTTATTTTTTAACAATATAGACTATTTTTTAACAAATTGCATAAAGTTTCAAAGAAATAATTGAACTTTTAACTATAAAAGATCAATTTTCAACAACAAAAATTGATGACATTGGTTTTATTTGCAAAAAAATTATTTTTGAATTAAAAAGAACAACGAATTTTGAACAAAGTAGTTAAATTATCAACCACACTTTTAGCTCAGAATTTGAAATTTCAACCAATGAAGATGAATGATCAATTACACTCTCTGAATAATGCCACTCCGAATAGTATCGCTCCGAAGAGTGCCGCTCCGAATAGTACCGCTACGAACATTGCCACTTTTATCATTCTTGCGTAAACGAATCCCCCACCATCGTGCTATCGCTTATAACGCCGACCGCGAAAAATCAGCAAAAAATTTAATTTTTAACAATAACGACTATTTTGTAACAAATTTCATGAAGTTTCAAAGTAATAGTTGAATTTTCAAATGAAAAAGATCAATTATCAACAACAAAAATTGATTGCATTGGTTTCAACTGAAAAAAATTATTTTTGAATTAAAAAGAACAACGTATTTTGAACAAGGTAGTTAACTTATCAACCACACAAATAAGTTTCCAACTAAAATGACGAATTATTAACAAATAAAAAAACTGCATTTTTATCAAATTAGCTTAACTTTTAGCTCAGAATTTGAATTTTTAACCGATGATGATAAATTATCAATTAATTAGTTGAACTTTTATTTAAAAAAGATCAATTCTCAGCTATAAACGGAATAGTTCAATTATTAATTTTAAAAATTAGTTTTGAACAAAACAAAACGAATTTTGAATAATAGAGTTATATTTTAAACCAAACAGTTGTATTTTCAACTAAGAAAATATGAATTTACAACACGAAATTTACCACAGTCCACTCTCTGAATAATGCCGCTCTAAATAGTGCCGTTCCGAATAGATCCGCTCCGAATAGTACCCCTTCTTTTCATTCTTGCGTAAACGAATCCCTCACCATCGCGCTATCGCTTAAAGCGTCGGCAGCAAAAAATCAGCAAAACATTTAATTTTTAACAATAAAAATATTTTTTAACAAATTACATGAAGTTTCAAGGCAATAGTTAAATTTTTAACTGAAAAAGAACAACGAATTTTAAACAAAGTAGTAAAATTACAAACCACACAAATAAGTTTCCAACTAAAAAGACGAATTATTAACAAACAAACAAAATTGCATTTTTATCAAAGTAGCTTAACTTTTAGCTCAAAATTTGAATTTTTAACCAATGAAGATGAATTATCAATTAATTATTTGAATTTTTATCTAAAAAAGATCAAGTCTAAACTATAAACGGAATAGTTCAATTTTCAATTTAAAAAATAAGTTTTTAACATAAAAATATACTACCGTTCACCCTATGAATTATGCCGCTCTGAATAGTGCCGCCTTTCCTTAGTCTTGCGTAAACGCACCCCCCACCATCGCGTTATCGCTTTAAGCACCGGAATTTCAATCTAGTCTTTCTGAATAGTGCCACTCAAATACGTGTACGATAATAGACTATTTTTCCTTCTTTTCCTAATCGTACAAAAAAACGAACAAATGAAATCAGGTTTTGTATTAATTTTAGATCATTTTCATTCATAAAAATATCGATATTTCCGATGCAAACAAAGTAAAATTCTTGCCTTCTTTCACTTATTGATAAAGTTTTATTGACAGATTATTTATTTAATAAAGTTATTATTATTCTTGAAAGAAAAAGCCATCAGTGTTTTATTTATTACGAAGAAAATTGTATATAAAGCAGTGAGAAAATAGATTAAATACTTGTTTTTTCAAATATATATCAAAAATCCCATTATTGTCCGGCCGAATTCTGTCTTCCTAGAACTGCTGACCAACCCAGTTTCTAAGCCGTGATGTAGTGTCAATATTGGGTCGCCACCGTATGTACAATCTACATGCCTTGTATGTGTATATTGTCCTGACTGTTTACGTTGCGACCGTTTGATTTCTGTCATGAGACAACCACCGAAACTGAATAGAGATGAGACTTCTGGTGTAATCAGAAAAATGATCTAGAATTTCATTTTAAAATCAATTTATACACTTCGCAATGGCGGGGAGGAAAAAAGGAAACTTGCGAACGGCACTATTCAGGAAGAGCGTTCGCGAATTCGATGGTGACAATAGTGGGAGAAACTGAGTTCTACAAAAAATACTCCCCTACCACCAATGCTTTTCTGATTCAGTTTCGGAAGTTACCTTGTGACAGAAATCAGACGACCCATTATTGACACAACACGGCTGCGAAACTGTATTGGCCAGCAGTTCTAGGAAGACAGAATTCGGCCGGACAATAATGGGACTTGTGGTATACAGGGTGGGCCATTTTAATCTATCCACCCCAAAATCTCCGGAAATAAGCGGTATACAAAGAGATTATTCAGACAAATGTTACTCAGGACAATGGAGGCCATCTTTCTGCAAAATCGGTTTTGGCCTTAATATCAATTTTAAAGGTTATTCGAAGGTCACATTGATTTTTTAAATGGAAACCTCTATTTTTGACATTAGATTCTAAAAGAGGAGAAAATTTGGTGTACTAATTGATAGTTAGAGTCAATTTTCCAGAGGTCAAATAAAGGTTAAACCAAAGTCAAATTTCACAAATCATGCAGAAAAAAATTTTTTTACATAATTCTTTTAACACGTTTAGGCAACACAAAGCTGGGATGGATTAGGGACCAATGACTTTGAGAACCTTGACCTTGAGACATACTTTGAAGGTCATTTGAAGGTCAAAGTGTTTGTTTTCTTGAACTAATACACCCGAAACCAAACCCACAAACTCATAAGCTCCAAACCAACAAACTCCATACTTTGATCTACGCATGACCTTCCAAGTTGGCCTCAAGGTCAAGGTGATCTAGGTCGCTGGTCCCAAATTCACCCCAGCTTTGTGTTGCTCAAACGTGTTAAGTGTTAAAAAAAAAAATTTTAAATCATGTCTTGCATGATTTTTGAAATTTTTCCTCAATTTAATGTTTATTTGACCTGGTGAAAATTGATTCTTAACTATCATTTCGGACGTAAAATTTCCCGCTCTTTCAGAATATAATGTCAGAAATAGGGGTTCCCATTAAAAAAAATCAATGTGAGCTTTAAATAACCTTGAAAATTGATCTCAAGGTCAAAAGACGATTTTCCAGAAAGATGGTCCCCATTGTCCTGAGAAACTTTTGTCAGAACAATTTTTTTGTATACCGCTTATTTCCGGATATTTTGGGGAGGATAGATTAAAATAGCTCATACTGTATATTTGAAAAAACAAGTATTTAATCTATTATCGTACTGCTTTATATAAAATTTTCTTCGTAATACATAAAACTCTGATGGCTTTTTCTATAAAAAAATAATCATAACTTTTTAAAATAAATTTTTGTACAAATACGAAAATGAAGAAAAATAATCTATTTTGGTACACGTATTTGAGAGGAACTATACAGAAAGACGGGATTGAAATGCCGGCGCTTGAAGCGATAGTGGGGGATGCGTTTGCGCAAGAATGAGGAGAAGCGGAAATATTCAGCGCGGCATTATTCAGAGCGGAATTATTCAGAGCGGCATTATTCATATAGTGGACTGCAATAAAAAATAGAATAATTTTTTTTGAAAGATGAAGTTTCAATCAAAAATTTGTTTGAACCTAAATGCAAATATTTATTTGAAAGTTCAACAATTTTGTTCAAAAGTCATACTTTTTGGTTGAAAATTCGACTGGTTTGTTGAAAATTGATCTATTTCGTTGAAAATTTAATTTTTGTTTACAATTTATATTTTTGTGTTGAAAAATAATCTGAAATCGGTTTCGGATCCGTCTTAGTACATGTCATCTTTCTAGAATTCGTATTTTTGAATTAAAAATTAAATTTCTTCGTAGAAACTTATTTTTTTTGTTAAAAAAATCATATTTTGATCTCAAAAAGTCAACTAGAATCTCTTTGGATGAAAATTCCACTATTTTTTTACAATAAAAAAATCATTTGCTTATAGACAAATTTAATCTTCTTTAGATAAAAATGCAACTACTTGGTAGATAATTCAAAAATTTGGTTAAAAAGTCATCCTTTTTGGTTAAAAGTTCGTCTTTTAGAATTCAAAACTCAATTTTTGTCCTAAAAACTTATATCTTGTTTAAAAAATCTGTTTTAGTAGCAATTTCATTTTTTTTATGATAATGCAACTTTGTAAACAAATCCCTTTTGTTTCAAGATTTATATTTTTGATTAAAAATTCATCTCCTTAGTTGAAAACTTAACTACGCTGTTTGAAAATTAATCTTTTTAAATTGAAATGTCAACTACTTGGATAAAAGTTAAACCGCATTGTTAAAAATTAATTTTTTTGATTAAAAGCTTGTCTTTGGTAAAAATATAACTGCTTTGTGGAAAATCCTTTTTTTTCTTAAAATTAATTTTCTAACTGCAAATGTAACTTTTCAAATTTTTTAAAAAATTGATTTTTTAAGTTGAAATTTCTCGTTTTTTGGTAACAGAAATAAAATTTCTTGGTTTGAAAGTTTATTTTTGTTTGTTAAAAATGTGTCAGTTTCAATAATATACATAAACTATCATGTTAAAAATGTAATTATTTTCTTAAAAATTCAAACATTTTGTTAAAAAGCCATCTTTTATACAAAAAAGACATTTTTTGTGAAGATAAATTAATAAATTTAAAAACTTAGAAATTTTTTTCTGAAATATTCTTTTATTTCGTTTTCAATAGATTCTATGTTAAAAGTATTTCGTTAATGATTAAGGACAATGAAAAATCAGGGAATTTTGAAAATGAAGTTCTTGAATACCCTGATTACAAATTCTTCTAGCAACAACTAGAAAAACATTTCTGGAAACTAAAACTTACGTACACTGAGGTGTTGGGGGGGGGGGGGGGGTACAAATATTTTGTTACGGTTTGTTACGGTTTGTTACGGGGTGGTTGTCTTAGAGAGGGCCTATAATCCGTTACGTAATTTAATTAAGGCTCCTACGTAAAAAAAGTTTGTAACATTGAAACAGAACACATCTATTGAAATTTTAATAGGCTGATTTTTTGGAAAACAGAAACATACACTCCCAGTCCCATAGAAGCCGGTCCGGTTTTGTAATTCCTAGAATTGCTCGTCCATGCAGTTTCGCAGGTACAAGGCGAGAGACGCTGGCGACTCTCGCTTTGGAAGGGCCGCAGTGCGCGAGTACTCATTCATATATATTGCGCATTATTATGAATTCTAATTGGAAAGGGTTCAGAGGGCCCTGAATGTTTACGTTTCAATGGGGCCGATATAGTAACAAGGCTATTTGCAGGCAACTCTAGAAACTGTTATTATTACTGTAGAAGCCGGTCCGGTTTTGTAATTACTAGAATTGCTCGTCCATGCAGTTTCGCAGGTACAAGGCGAGACACGCTGGCGACTCTCGCTTTGGAAGGGCCGCAGTGCGCGAGTACTCACTCGAGTATATTGCGCATTATTATGTTTATGTTTCAAGGGGGTGGATATAGTAACAAGGCTATTTGCAGACGACTCTCGAAACATTAAATTTAAAATCAGAATTAATTTATCATCGCTTTTGCTAATTAATAGTTAGCGTATCTACCTAAAAAGTTTTTCCGTTTTTCGTACGAAATTTCTGTATGAAATACGAGATGAAATGAACTTGATAAAAATTAATAATAATTTTGTACAAATGTTGCCTTTTAAAATAAATTATTAAATTCTCAACAAAAGAGAGTAAATTTAAAGAAAATAGCTGATTTTCGACTAAAAAAGACAAATTTTCAATAAAAAACATGACTTTTCAACAAATTAGTAGAATTTGTAATTAAAAAAGATACATTCACAACACTACAGTTAAGTTTTTCACACAAAAAAAAACAAATTTTTCATCCACAAATGTAATAGCTGAATTTTTAATTAAAAAATTAAATTTCAACCAAAAAACAATCATGATTTTTCAACAAAATATTTGATACCTTAACTAAAAAGACAAAAAAACTCAGTTTTTTCCATTAAAGAATATTGTTTCAAATATTGTTTAATTTGCAAAAATCTAGATTCATTTTTCATAAAATCGTAGAATTTTGAAACCAAAAATAGGAATCTTTAACTAAGATGTTGATTTTTCCACCAAAATATTAACTTTCCACTGGAAAAGACGATTTTTTAACCAAACATATGAATTTGCAACAATTTAGTTGATTTTTCAACTAAATAGATAATTTTTCAACCAAATAATTAATTTTTTAACTAAAAAAGCTTATTATTCTACCACAAATAGAATAATTGAATTTTCAAATAAAAACTTAAATTTCAAACAAAAATCAACGATTACTTTTCAGCAAAATAAATGGATACTTTTCAGTGAAAATTTTTAAATTTCAAAAAATAAGAATAATTTTTTATTACATAGTGGAATTTTAAAACAATTTTCAACTAAAAAGAATAATTTTCTATTGAAAAAGATGAATTTTCATGAAAATTTACGACTTTTTAACAAAGAAGTTGAATTTTAAATTGTAAAAGATACATCTTCGACAATGCAGTTTAATTTTTAACTGTAAAAGATTAATTTTTCGCCACAATTGAAATCGCTCAATTTTTAATTGAAAACATAAATTTTAAACAAAAACCAGTCATGATTAAAAAAATGAATCCTCAACTTAAAAGAAGAATTTAAAAAAATGTTATTTTTTCATCCAAAAAGGATACTTTTGATTAAAACTGTTTAATTAAAAAAAAATTACAAATCAGAATAGTTGATTTGTGGAATAAAAACATTAATTTTCTACTGGAAAAAGCGAATTTTCAATTAAAAACGTTAAATTTTTTATTTAAAACCTAAACTTTAATTAAAAAACCAATGATGATTTAAAAAATAAATAAGTACTTAGATTATTTTTTTAACTGAAAAGGATAATTTTTAATACAATTGTTAAATTTTAATAAAATTTGTAAATTTTCAAAAAACTAGATTAATTTGATATCAGTTTATGGAATTTTAAAATAAAAAAATTAATTTTTAACCAAAAAGATTAATTTTCTACCGAAAAATACGATTTTTTAAATCAAATAGTTGATTTTTCAACTAAAAAGATTAATTTTATTAAAAAAAAAAAGAATTTTTAACAAAATGCATTACTTTTCTACAAAAAGCTTAAATTTACAATTAAAAAAGATAAATTTGTCACCATACAATTGAATTTTCAAATAAAAAAACGTATTATTCCACAAAAAATTAAATAGTTTAATTTTGTGTAAAAACTCAAATTCTAACCAAAAACCAATCGTGATATAAAAAAGTTAAGTCCTCAACTAATAAAAAGAATGAAAAAACGGTTTTTTTTCAACTAAAAACTATAATTTTTATTAAAATTGTTTCATTTTCAAAAATTTAGATAACCAAATAGTTAATTTGTCAACAAAGAAGATTAATTATCTACTAGAAAAGATAACATTTCAATCAAAGACATGATTTCTCAAGTGAGTAGTTGAATTTTTAATTTAAAAAAAACATTTATAACATTACAGTTGAGTTTTTCACTAAAAAAAGGTAATTTGCTAATATTTCAATCACAAATGTAATAGTTGAATTTGTAATTAAAAAATTAAATTGCAGTCAAAAACGTGAATATTTAACTTAGATGTTGATTCTTTTACCAAAATATTAACATTCCACTGAAAAAGACGATTTTTTAACCAAACATATGAATTTATAACAAATTATTTGATTTTTTAATTAAAAAAGATAATTTTTTAACTAAATAAATTTTTTTTAACTAGAAAAGCTTATTATTCTACCGCAAATGGAATATTTGAAGTTTTATTTAAAAACTTAAATTTTAAACAAAAACCAATGTTTTTTTTCAGCAAAATAATTGAATCCTTAAATAAGAAGTCGAATTTTCGAAAAGACTGTTATTTTATAACTAAAAGGATACTTTTTAGTAAAAGTTTAAAAAATTTTAAAAATCAGATTAATTTTTAATTAAATAGTAAAATTTTAAAACAATTTTCAACTAAAAAGATTAATTTTCTCGTTAAATACTCGTTCAATTTTTAATTAAAAATATAAATTTCAAACAAAAACCAGTCATAATTAAAAAAATGAATCCTCAACTTAAAAGAAGAATTTAAAAAAAAGTTTTTTTAACTAAAAAGCATACTTTTTATTAAAACCTTGTAATTAAAAAAAAATTACAAAACAGAACAGTTGATTTGTGGACTAAAAATATTAATTTTCTACTGGAAAAGGCGAATTTTCATTTAAAGACGTGATTTCTGAACAAAGTAGTTGAATTTTTAATTGGAAAATATGAATTTTCAACCATAAAGTTGAATTTTTAACTAAAAAAGCTGATGATTTTCAAAAAAAAAAAAATAAACACTTAGATCTTCAATAACAATAAAAAGACGAATTTTCGAAAAAACTGTTATTTTAAAATTTAAAATTAGATTAATTTTTAATTAAATCGTGAAATTTTTGAACAAACACATAAATTCTTAACCAAGAACTAATGATTGTATCTAATGAAGGTGTTATACGCGACTCGCATAGGGCGAGATTCCTTCTCGCATACGACGTTTATCCATTCGGTGGGCAACCATTTTAGACGTAAAAAAATGAGAGAGAAAGAAGAGACAGAGAGCACGTGCATCTCCCACCACGCGATCCTTTCCCACTCTATCTTTGCTCTAACCATCCCTTGTGCAGCACGGCCTGTATAAAAAGGCGCGCTCCGCCACAGAATGTCAGTACCATGATCCAATAAATACATGGTCTAGTCACGCGCAAGTAAAAAAAACTGAGCTAATCAGAATCTTGCCGCAAAATTTCTCCCTCTTGGATAAGTAACGCGGCAAATATAAGTGATTTTCAAATTGCAAATTTTAGGCTTAGAATGTCTTGTAATTTTGAGGTATAGAAATATTTCAGTACTAATAAAATGTACTGTAATGTTGAATAAGGTTGAAGGAAAATACGGGTTAATTAAAATTTCAGGTTATGTGTTTCATAACCTCTTCCTGCTGACAAAAACTGGCATGTGTGTATAAAATAAAATGCAATTGAAGTAAATCGGGAAAGGCCTGAATAAATAAAATTATATATGTATATGTTTTATTTATTAAAATTTTTTCTCAATTTTAGAGAAAAATTGGATCGAAACATATTAAGCATATTAAATATT
>JAAAKG020134026.1:0-13975 GCA_010014905.2 Druon quercuslanigerum | reverse complement strand
AGAAAACAACTGTTGAAACTATCGCCAAAAAATCGAACAGAAAGACACATAATATTACGATATAATATTAATTAACTTAAAAAACTGGCACTAAAGCGTTACACAATGATCCTCAGCGTGAGCGCACTAGGGGAGATCGCGCGCCACCCGCCCTATCATGGCATCTTGTTTACGTATCGTTCCGTTACTTAAAGACGAATTAATTTGCCACTCTGAAAATTGGAGATCATATAGGAAAAAATCTCAGCTTTCTTTTAAAACTATTTTAAAGAAAAAAAAGTGTCGAAAAAAGTTACATCGGACAACTTTCATTTTTGAGGTGGGTACACTTGAGAAATTTTGCTCCATATACGAATGTTTTTTCTACTGTCATACTTCTTTGCCTTGTGGGCGCACTGAAGCATGACCAAAATCTCAGACTGTAGAACTGTAGCGTAGGTTCAGTCCACGACTGCAATAGACACACCGTGTGCGATCATGGCTGCCCTAATAACCTCTTCTAAGGTGTAGTTAAAGGATCCTTCAGTGTCCATTAAGGTTCCAATCGCGAGGCCTTTCTGCTTCAGTTGTGCTTCAGTTAAGTTTACTGATCTGCTTAAGGCCATCTCAGTCGAGTGACAAGCCCTACAGGCGTGTTGTTGCTTGTGAACTGGCCTATTTGACAAGACCTTATCGCAGATATTTCTGTCCACGAGTCTTTTCACTATGTTTTGTAGGAAAGATGTAAGGCTAATGGGATGGAAATCTTTGGGTGAAGTATAACCGATCCTGCCTGCTTTCGGAATAAAAATGATTCGCGCACCCCTCCATGCCGTCAGAGCAAAACCCTACGTCAGAATAACCCTATCAAGTCTCAAAATCGGCCTTAAGATGATCTTACCAGCCCTCTGTTAGAAGACTGAATATCTGCCATCCAGACCAGGAGACTTGTAAGGACTGAAGGACGTCAGGGTCCACCTGATCCTGGCTGGGGTGACAATCTCGTTGGCTAGACGCCGTTTCAGGCCCATTTGGGCCACAGGCGGCTTTGATTTTCTCGAGATGTCGTTCCCTCTTCTCCTAACTTTATGAAGCCCGAGAAATGTGCCTTGATAAGTCCACAGTTCCTCCGTTTTGCCAGTACTGGCACGTCTGAAACTATCTCTGGTTTCCCTACGAAGCTCTTCGAGTTTCCCATTTCACCAATGTATTTTTCCAGCCCTTTGGAATCTTGAAGGCCGATAATTATTTTAATAAGTAGATTTGATAGCTTCCGTGAAAATCTCGGCCGCCATCTCCAGAGTATCTACGTCTTTGATTGACCTGAGGACCTCTGAGAAAATAATTCTTTAAGTTCCTAGAAAAACGATATTATAATAAATTCTTATTTATTTTTTTCATTTATTCTAACAAAAAGTTTCTAAGTGTAAATAAAATCAAACGCTAATAATTTTAAGATCTATATTTTTATTAGATACATAAATTCTACACCGGAGTACAGTCTTGTTGCAGATATCTGTATATCAGAAATAATTAAAATAAGGGTAATTCGACGCGGATTTGTATAATTTTCAAGACAATTTAGCTAAAAATTTGTTTAACATTGTATTCGAGATGTTCAGTCTATTCGAAAGTGTCTTTGAATATTCCAAGAATGTACAGTAAAATCCCATCCAGGAAAAAATACATTTAGAGATAAAGTTGTCCCAAGAACGTCCTTGAGACGTTTCTGGGACGTCCAATATCAGTCCATTCAACTTCTTTAAGACGTCTAATGTCCTCAAGATGTCCTACAGATGTCTTAAAAACATCTCAGTGTGGGCCCAACCAGGTACATTTTAAGAAGGTCTTTGGGAGATTCCTAGGACGCCCAAGATCAATCCAATCAACATCTCCGAGAGATCTAATGTTCCGAAGATGTTCTAATGATGTCTTAAAGACATAAGACAATCTCGTGACGTCTTTCGTATTGATTTTAGAAGTTTTAACAACATCCTTAGGATGTCCAGAATGCATGCTCTAAACGACGTCTTAGGAATGTCCCGAAGACGTCTCTAGGACATCCTTAATTTTGTTTACCCACTTGGGTCTACCTGCCTGTTTGATTTTGAACAACATGAAAATATTTTGGACGCGAACAGTTATTTGTGTGTTAGATCAGCGATTTGTGTGTTAAATTTTACATAACTTAGCTCGGTCATCGGAGGACATGAAATGTATTTTATTAATATTTCACTTTTAGTGATTTAAAATTATTCGAATCGTTAGATACTGTTTTAATTAAAGAAAGCGAACTCTACATCTCTAAATATTTGAAACTCACAATTAAACACTATAAAATTTTTTAAATTTATAAATAAAAAGTCTATAATTTTTAAGATCTAAACTCAAATTTTCAACTCTGAATCTACCAATTTGAAGACATTTTTATGGTCATAAAAATTACAGACATTTTTAATTGTAAATTATAAAAATTAAAAAATTCTTTTATTTTAAGCATTAACAATTTAAAGTTCTTTTGGGAATCAAATGTCTAACTTTTAATTTTAAATTATCAAAATTACAGATTTTTCACTGTAAAGCTTAAAAATTGTATAATTTTTAATTTTGAACAGTCCACCTTTGAAAGCTCTTTAATTTAAAAATGTATAATTTAAAAACATTGAATCCTTGAAAGATAAATTAAATAAATTCTTAAATTTTGATGATTTTTATGACTGAAGGTCAAGTTTATTATTTAAATTTTTCCTATTAAAGAAATTTCGAAAGAAAATCATCAAAATTACAAAATTTGTTATTGTAAATTTGTCATAACAATGCAGCTGTTTTGTTGAAAATTCTACCAGTTCCTAGATCATTTTCTTTCTGTTTAAAATTCGTCTCATTGTTGAAAAGTCAATTGAAATCTTTTTGATTGGAAATTTAACTCTTATTTTGAAAATTTGTATTTTTGATTTAAAAATTTACTTCTTTTAGCATAATTTTTATTTTTATTTAACAAAAATGCTACTTCTTGGTTTACTAGTGTAACAATCTTCTTAAAAATTCATACTTTGTAATTAAAAATTTTACTATTTTGTAGAACATTTACTTTTACTTTAAATTTCTTATTTTGGCGTAAAAAATAAAAATTAAAATATTTCTTGATATTTTCTGGATCCCCATTTGCCGAGCTAATTAGGTAAATTGTAATTTTAATTTAATTAAATTTTGTTGCTCTTTTTAATCTATAATTACCCCAGTTGACGGTAGACTCAAACTCCAGAGATACGAGAAGCTCAGGATTCGGGAACTCCAAATATACGAGCATGAACCGCGCACGCGCACATCGAATTACAGGCAGCGCGCACTCGTTCGCGCTTGGCTCCTAAATAGGACAGGGATAGAGGGCAAAAATTTTACTCACTCCTTTGGAGTCGGGAGGCTCGTATCTGTGGAGTATTCGTTTCTTTGGATCTCGTATGTATGGAGTGCGTATCTTTGCATCTCGTATCTTTGGAGTACGAGTATCTGAAAATAAAAATTAGTTAACCATGAGCCCTGGCATTAAATATTGCATTCGCGTGTGGAATTATAAAGTTATCAATGTAGTTTCCATAACGTCTGAACAGCACATCTCCTGCACCGGCTATGTTCATATCAATCTCCCCCTGAACTTCCAATACGATAACATTATTTAATCTGGTATGTATACTAAAGTCTGGATGTGGAATTCTTTGTAATACTGCGTAATACTGCAAGAGATGATTTGCATGACGCGATGCAACCATTATGGGGGGTGGGTGCATCCCTGGATAAAAAAATTCAGCTGGCGCTACGACAATAAATTCACATATTGCATAGCCATGTCCGACAGGTTCATCGTTAGCTGTAATGACGACTCTGATAGGATTATGCAATCGCATATTATTTACATTTGGAATTGCCGGAGGTGGTGTTATTCGCTTTTGACGTATGTGGAAAACTGCTGATTCACCTGAAAGAATAAGAGACGCTATTATTTGTTACATTTAAAAAATTATTTGATCCAGGATTGCACGAAGAGGTCCATGTTGAATTTCACGTGAAGAAATGTGTAACCCTTCGAGTGATGTAAGATAGTTTATTTGAAAGCACCATGGCACGAGACTTTAAAGGCCCCCGAAAAGTGAGCGTTTGATAGCCCTTCACTAAAATAGTGCGAGAACGTCCTAGGAAGTGAATGTTTTTTCATAATGATGATGATCACTGACCGAAAATTCTTCTTTTTTCTCTCTATTTGTCAAAATTCCCGAAGTTTAGATGATATTTATACTCAGTATAAGGCTATCTAACGCCTACTTTTTTGGAAGCTCTACATTCTTATGACATTGTGGTTTTGAATCAAATATCTTACATCACTCATGGGGTTATACGCGCTTCGGTTGGTAACTGGGGGGGGGGAGGTTCAGTGGAAGTAGTTTCGCGAAATTATATAATATTTAGAACATTCCCTAATGAAACACAATAATAGGTATAACCAAAGAAGAAAAATCAACTAATTTTGGTTGAAATGTCTACTATCATATTTTTTGTTCTGAATTCAGCTTCTTCGATTAAAAATGCTAGTAACTGGTCAAAAATGTTATTATTTTGTTGATGCATAAATAATATTCTCGCTGTTTTTAGCGCGCAGGGCGAAAGCCAGTTGCGACTCTCGCCTTGGAAGGGTGGCAGTATGCGAGTACTCAGTCGAGTGTATTGCGCACTATTATGCATTCCAATTAGAAACGTTTTAGGAGCCCTGACTGTTTACGTTTGGATCCCCCCCCCTCTTTTGACAAGGGCTATTTTCGAGCAACTACGGACACTGGACTGAAAGCGAGAGTTCGGTGTATTTCATTTTCAGAAAATTAATCCTCTTGGTTGAAAAACATGATTTAATTTAATTTAAAATGCAACTGTTAGGGTCTAAATTAATTTGGTTTTGTTGAGGATTTAACAATTTGGGATAAAATTAAACTATTTGGTTGAAAATTAACTTTCTTGTTCAAAATTAACATTCTTTAGTTAAAAATTCAATCCTTTTGCAGATGATTCATCCTTTTGGCTATTAAGTTTAAGAATATAGTTAAAAATTCGTGTTTTTTTATGGAAGATTGATTTTCGTCCTGGATAATTTATTTATATATTTATTAATATTTTGATTGAAAATTCAACTATTTGGTTCGAAATTCATTTTTTTATATATTCATTTAAATACTTTGTTAAAATTTAAACTGTTTTGTTGAAAATTGATCCTTTTTTTAAAGATTTATTTTCTTCATTGACAATTTAATTCTTTTATTTAAAAAAAAATAAATAATTTTTCATGTTTAAAATTTTTCTTTTGTGATTGAAAATTAATTTTTTTAACTAACTTCGTAGCAATGTCTCCTTTACCTAAAAATTGATAATTTTATATAAAGTTCAATAATTCGACTTAAAAATTAACCTATTTAGTTAAAAATTCGTCTTTCTTGGTAGAAAATTATCAGTTCAGGTCTAAATTAATAAGGTTTTTTTATAGATTCCAAAATTTGTTAGAAAATAAAACTATCTGGTCGAAAATTAAATTTTTTGTTAAAAATTAAATGTTTTTAAAAATTTTTATGGATATTTTGAACCATAGGCTTTAGAATTTATCAATTTTGTTGAAAATTTATGTGTTTTGGCAGAATATGAATCTTCTTGCTAGAAAAACTCACCTTTTTTATTTAAAATTGAACCATTTGATTTAAAATTCATCTTTTTATATTGAAAATTTAATACTTGGGTGAAAGTTACACTAGTTTGCTAAAAATTTACATTTTTTAATATTTACCTACTTTATTGAAAACGCAACTATTTCATTTTTTACAAACAATTAATCTTCCGGGTTAAACAATCATCTTTTGTTTTAAACTCTTTTGTTAAATAAATTATTTTTTTCAAGATTTATCGTTTTAGTTAAAAATTCATCTGTTCTGTTGAATATGTAATCAGCCTTTTGTTAAAATTCGGTAGAAAATTAACTTTTTTGTTAAAAATGTATATATTTGTTTTAAATTTAACTATTTGGTTAGAAATTAAACTACTTCTACGAAAATTTAAGTTTTGATTATAAAATTAATATCTTTGTTAAAAAATTATATTTTCGGTTAAAAGTTATTTTCCGTTAAAAAGTCACTAATATATTTCTGGTTCTAAATTCCTCTCGTTGAATTCAGTTAAAAATTAATCTCTTTCATTGAAAAGAAATTTTCTTTTCCTTTTTTTTGTTTTAAATTAATTTTTTAAAATTTAGAATTAACTATTGTATTAAAAAAATTATATTCTTGGGTTACATTTTTAACTTTTTGTAGAAGATTCTTCTTTTTGTCGTGAAAATATAACTTTTTTGTAACAATTTGTTTTTTTAAATTAAAATTAATGTTTTGAATGAAAATTAAACTTTACCATTTTGGTAGAAAATGTTTTATCTTAAAATTCACCTTTTTTGTAGAAAATTTTTTTTAATCTACCTTTTTTGTAGAATTCTCGTCAAATTTGCTCAAAATTGAAACATTGTCGATGTCAGTTTTTTTAAATTAATAACTAAAAAAACTTTTCTGTCAAAAAATTCAACCCTTGTTAAAAAAAATTTCTTGTTTTAATTCAAACGTGTTTATGTTAAAGTCAAACATTTTTTGTTGAAATTCTGTGGTTAAGATTGAACTAATTTTTGAGAAATGCATTTTTTGTTTGAAGATTCATAATTTTAGTCGAAAATTCCTTTCTTTGGTTAAAAATTATATTTTCATGCTGAAAATTTGTCCCTTTTGTTCTAAGCTTAATCTTTTTGAAATAAAAATAAACTATTTTATTTGAGAATTTATACTTTTGGATTGGATCTTCAACTGTTTTTTCGAAAATGCGTCTTTTCGGCTTAAAAATTGTAATTTAATAGAAAATTTAACTTTTTGTAAACAATTTACGTTTTTGGCTTTATTGTAGAAAATTTAGCTTGTTTTTTAAATAAATATTTTTTAGATACAAAATTTAACTATTTGGCTGAAAATTGATATAATTTTTTGAAAATTCAACTTTTTTGTGTTTTTCTTCAAAAATTCGTTTAACAACCATTTATATATCATATGCTTGCGTTTTCAAACTCACATTTTACGTTTGGACATCATAATTGTGTTTTATCAAGTACCACTCAAGTAGTAGTGGCCTTATTTGGTCAGCCGTGTTCAAATCTTTAGAAGACATGCACGGTTTAATTAGAAATTTTGAAAAGTTCAGAAGTATTAATATTCCTAGGAATATAGAATTTTCTAAAAATGTTAGAAATTTTAATAATTTAAAAATTATTTTTAAAATTTTTTATATTTGTAAAATTTTCGTAAAATAATTTTTTTTTAAATTTTAAACTGCTTGGAAATTTTAATCATTTTAATCATTTTTGACAATTTTATATCAGACATTTTGGAAATTTCAAAATTTTTGCTAATTTCATCAATTCTGCAATTTTTAGACGTTTTTATGATTTTAGAAGTTTTTATAATTTTATCAATTTTTCTAATTTTATAAATTTTTCTTATTTTATAAATTTTGAATAGTTTTGAAATTTCGATAATTTTAATAATTTTAAATTTTTTTAGATAATTTAGACAGGTATAAATTTTTAACAGTTTCGAAATTTTTATAATTTTAATAATTTCTGTAAATTTTATATACTTTAGACTTTTTGAAATTTTAGAAATTTCAAACATTCGGTCAAATTCAGAAATATTAGAAATTTGAATAGTCTGAAACATTTTTGAACACCTTACAAATTTTCCTGGAAATTTGGGTAATTTTACATGTTTAGCACATTTTAGAAATTCTAGAAATTTCGATTATTCAACTTTTTTAAAATTTTATAAACTATAATAATTTGAGAAATGTCGAAATTTTGATAAAATTCAGAAATATTATAAATTTTTATAAGCTTAAAAATGTTGAACCTTTTAGAATTTTGAGAAAATATCCAAATTTTTAGGAACTTTAAAAGTTTACGGAAATTTTGATAATCCAAAAACTGCAATAATGTTTGGAAATATTTTTTTATGCATTTCTTAGATTATATGCCTGTTTTCTATTCGGCAATCTCGTAGTAATTAAATAATGAAAAATTTGAAATAAATAATTGTTTTTTAAAAACAAATAAATTTTTCGAGCCCAGGACAAACCGGAAACAAGAAATCGTCCACGCTCGATTTAAATATTTTTTTAAAGAATAAGTGGAAGTATTATGTTTCAATTGTGTGTATCTAATATATTGTAATTAAATTTTTTTGTTATTTAGAAAAATGAGTTTAAAATTAAATTTGAAAAGATTTACAAAGATTTCCAAAATTGTCAAAACAGATTGTGGAAGGCTTTGAGGAATTAACTTTCAATTTTGCCAGATTTTCATAATTTTAAAAAATATTTGGAAGGTCTTTAAACATTTTATAAATAATTGAAATTTTGCAAAATCGTATTTATAGACTCTTTAATTTACAGCATTAAAAAATGATAACTTGTTTTTATATTTCTGGAACTGATTCTGAATCTGAACTGACCAGTGTACAATAGTTAAAAATTCGAAATGCAGTTTAACTGCATTTAATTTAAAATTATTGTATTAATATAATATAACTTTTTGAATTAAAAAAACTATTAAACTTCGATTATAAAATTTTAAAATTCAATATGATTTTCACGACGATTGTTTTTATTTGCTGTTCAGATTCTATTATTTTAAATAAATAAATTGTAGCTTCAGAAGTTAAACTCTTTATTCTAATTGACCGTGAAAAATGTTTGCGAAGCGGGAAAAACAAATTGTGATAGAATTCAATTCATTTAATTTTTAAATATTATAAACAACTCTAATTATTTTTATATAACATATTGAGTACAATCTTATCTTTGTCAATTGGTGTGTCATGCGTTTTATACGATTAAAATAATATTATTTTATGAACATTCGCCTACCACTAAAAAAATAATCTCAGTGAATCACTCTTGTCATTTTATTTATTGTTCAAATAAATAAACGAATTACCTAAAAATGCATCATCATTTTATTACTGCAAGATGCTGTAATATAAACGAGAAATAGACTCATCATATTCTTTTGAAGGTCAAGGCTGACTAAAGAAGGTCGCTACTACTTCATAAGGTACGGCTCGCGAGTACGGTGCTAATGACTTCTTTATTTGATAAGTCACACAATTTTGACCTCGAAAGGTCAAAATTAAGTTTCCAAACGCGAAGAAACGACATCCAAATGATTGGTAAAAGAATTATTGAAAAATGTAAAAATGGTTAGTGCAGCGTGAAGTTAGGACCCCAATTTTGAAAACACCATATCTTTTTGAGTTTTTCAGTCCAAACGACCAAATTTGGTTTCCAAACCTAATAAAACAATGCAATCAAACAATGTACCTCGAGCAAAAAGGGTTTTTATGTACTTAAAGCCGTTCTTCTTGGTGGTTCGGAACTCACCTAAAATTGTAGCCCCACTTCAACCTGGTATACCTTGATCATTCACGCATGGAAAGAATATGCAACATAAAGTACCAAGATAAATTAATAATGAAGTAATTGCTTATACCAATTTTTGCACAGATTGAACATGTTATTTCATCATCCTCAAAAAAATTGATGTGACCATTGTGAAGAAGCAAAATCTAAATAAAACCCTATTCTTTCTCAGCAAGAAAAATACAAGTCGCATCAGGAAAGTAAAGTCGAATCCAAGATAGAACGTGATCGTGCCCGAAATTAAAATAATCCGACAACCGCCTATATCTTGTTCGATCTGGAAACCGTTTTTGGTTTACCAAAAGTTAAAGTTTCTAATTTCTTTTACAAAAAATTGAACGGGTGCATTACAGATACAGAAGGCTCACTTAATAGGAAACTGTACTTCGCAATGAAAATTAGGTTGGGAAACCTGCTAAGGAACTTGAAAATTGAAATACAGTGAAACTCTTCTATAGTGCCAATTCGGTGCTGTCGGTGGGTGGGAATTAACTCATTACAGCCCGCACCGCTTTTATTTGTTCACGCCTGCGTGAAAACAGCAGATCCCGCGCACCCCGTGCAGATCCTGTTACACCTACCTGCGGCGCGACGTCAATTCTCGGATGGGCTATAGAAGGCAGGGCTATTACAGGGTTTCACTGTAATTGTAAAGAATTTTTCAGAACGAGGCCACAGTCTCGTTCGGGAGCTGGACTACGTGAATAGTAAAATAAAAAAATTGTTGGGAAACCAGATGTTTTTAGACAACCAACTTTGTACCGCCATTTACGTGAAATGAATACAGAAAAGGTCTTAGTTCTTGAATTGAATGTCCATGATCCCAAAAAAATCCCACTTTTTGGAGACACTAGAGGAATTTGAGCTCTCTTTCGAAAAACAGTAGAGTCGTCCTCGAAAGCCGAACGGAGATCTGTCGCCCCAACTGGTTTAGAAAAGATTACAAAATTTTATGTTCGTGGCAAAAATTCACCTGTTAGAAAGAGAATTATTTTTCGCATTTGGCTGTTGCCTTCATTTGAGAATTTTAAATCTTTCTGTACTATTACTTCATTTACATTTACGAGCAAAGTCAAAGTCTACCGTGACATTTGGTCCTTGAAATTAAAAAGATCAGTTTTGCAAGCTATCAATCCTAGTCAAGCCACTTACTTACCTTCGTTTATGATTTTAGGATTATTTGAATTAATGAAATTTAAAACCCTGATGAAAAATAAAACTCTAAAAAGCACAATAATTTATGAAGAAAGGAAATCCACTGGATTCCTTGAGATATTTCTGAGAAGTTAAGATTTTAAAAAAATTATTTAAAAAATTGAAAAATTTAGTTGACGTCCATCTAAAGACCGAAGGTCACAATATACTGATAGTAAATTCTAAATTTCAGTAATAACCTGAAATTGTAATTGTGGAACACTTTTAAAAAATTATTAGAAAAAGTTACACGAATGTTTCTATGACAAGATGACCATGATGTCAAAAATCTTTAAGCTGGAAACATTGTTAGGGAGATTAACATTACTCTCTAACATAATCCGTAATATTAATAAAAAATTAAAAAAGGTCCAAAAACATCTATAAAAATAATATTAGAGGATTTTTTGAATTATATAATCCAATTCCATTCAGGCATAAAGGTTCTTGAGTGTAAGACAGAACTATGGTCTTCAAGAAGGGATTTTTATAGACAACCCCGAAGTACTAAAAATGAATATTTTTTCCGAAGAGCAAGAAATTATTTTACTCACTAATGTCTTCATCAGATGAGACGATCTTTAGAAGAAAAAGGGCACAAGTTAGTAGAAGACCCAAATAATACTTTTTGTTCATTTTGATAACAAAGTATGCAATCTCAAGATGAAACTAATGCTGGAGGAAACAATCGACTTTTATAAAGAAGCTTTATGTGTGATGCTGTCAAATTCAATGCGAGTTTCGAAATTATGTTGAATTATAATTTGAATTGTAAACTGTTATTATCTGCCATGTTCGTTCAAATATTCAATGTTTATATATGTGGAATTGCCGTTCTTTTGCGTATCACTTATTACCATATTCGGCCTTACAATATTTTGTCATGTGATTGATATCCTATCAAAAATCATTTTTCGAACACATACAAATTTAAAATTTAAAATTCTTACATAAGAGAAAATGTTTAATTTAAAAATTAAATATGTTGCTGATCGCGAAACAGATTTCTCCTTGAGAATTTATCTTTTTTGAAAGTTCATAATTTTTATTTTTGCCTTATACATAAGATTGTTACTGAAGAGTCAGATGATTCATGCTTTTATCGTACTTTACAATTCTTAGTCCAACATTTGTTTTCAAGATTATATATAACTTGCTTTTGCGCGTCTTAAAAAAGAGCCGACCTTCTTTCCTTAAAATCTCTTCAGATTAAGAAAATGGACATATTATTATTTAGTTATAAAAATTAGCCTTATTAAGCGAACTGAGACTCACCAACCGGCCGGATGAAAGTGTTGCAAACCAACCTTGAAAGCCGTTCTATCCAATTTTGTTAAAAGAGTTCAAAGTAATTGAAACACTTGTAGGGATTTAAAAGGCTTTCAAGAGATTTTAAGGGAATTTATACATTTATGAGATTTAACGACACAAATAAGGACTCCAAGGAATTTAGATGGCTTTAAATACTTGAAGATATTTTTGGAAATAACATCGGATGGCATGTAATTTCATTTGATTTCGACGGATTTTATACAGTTTTAATGCATTTCAAATAATTTATTAAGAAGAATTGAGAGATTTTGAAAGATTTATAAAAGGGTCCTGCACAACATTAATTGCAAATGGTTACGCAATAGAAGATCTGATCTCCAGGTCGACCAAAAAAGTTAACCCGATGTCCGATATTTTTCTTGTACCTTTTTAGGAGAAGTTTCCCTCAAGGAGATTAAACTGATCACCAGATTACCCAATTAAATGAACTCGATATTAAAGTAGTGCAACTTATTTGGAAAACTTTTGCACCAGAAGGTCATAAACATCACCATGTCGATCCATAATATCGAATGGATGTCCACGTATTCTGCGTGCAACCATCTTGGAGTGGCTTAATTCCAGGAGATGAAACTTATCGCCAGATCAACCCAATAAGTCGAGTCGTTATCCAGATATTTTTGTTAAACTGTTTCGTGGAAGTTTTCCACCAGAAAATCATCCTGATCACCATGCAGATCAAAAATTTAACATGGATAAAGTTTCCCACCAGAAAATCCTGCCAATCACCATGTAGATCAAAAATGTGAAATGAATGACAAGGTGTTCTGCATGCAACCATCTTGGAGTGTTTTAATTCCAGAAGATGACACTTATCGCCAGATCAACCAAATAAGTCGACTCGTTATCCAGATACTTTAAGCAAACTTTTACGTGGAAGTTTCCCACCAGAAAATAATATCGATCACTATGCAGACCAAAAATATTGAATGGATGTCATGGTATTGTGCGTGCAACCTGTTTGGGAAGATTTACTTCTAGGAGATTTAACTGATCACCACATTGACCAAATATTTTAACTTGATATCCAGGTATTTTTAGTGCACCTTTTCCATGGAAGTTTCCCGCCAGAAAATCGCACCGATCACCATGTAGATGAAAAATATCGAATGGGTGTCCAGGTTTTCTGCGTGCAACTATCTTGGAGTGGCTTATTTCCAGGAGATGACACTTATCGCCAGATCAACCAAATAAGTCGACTCGTTATCCAGATATTTTTGTCAAACTTTTACGTGGAAGTTTCCCACCAGAAAATAATATCGATCACTATTCAGACCAAAAGTATTGAATGGATGTCATGGTATTGTGCGTGCAACCTATTTGGGAAGATTTACTTCTAGGAGATTTAACTGATCACCAGATCGACCAAATATTTCAACTTCATATCTAGGAATTTTTAGTGCAACTTTTCCATGGAGGTTTCCCACGAGAGGATCATATCGACCACCATGTAGATTAAAAATGTTAAATGAATGTCAAGGTATATTACGTGCAACCTATTTGGGAGGGATTAGTTCCAGGAGATGATACTTATCACCAGATCAATCCAATAAGTGGACTTGTTATCGAGGTATTTTTTTGAAACTTTTGCGTGGAAGTTTTCCAACAGAGGATCATATCGATCACCATGTAGATCAAAAATATCGAATGGGCGTCCAGGTATTCTGCGTGCAACTATCTTGGAGTGGCTTAATTTCAGGAGATGACACTTATCGCCAGATCAACCAAATAAGTCGACTCGTTATCCAGCTATTTTTGTCAAACTTTTTCGTGGAAGTTTCCCACCAGAAAATAGTATCGATCACTATGCAGATCAAAAATGTCAAATTGATGTCTAGTTATTCTTTGTGAAACTTTTTGGGAAGGTTTACTTCCAGAAAATTTAACTGATCACCAGATCGACCAAATATTTTAACTCCATGTGCAGGTACTTTTG
>JAAAKG020134025.1:0-13975 GCA_010014905.2 Druon quercuslanigerum | reverse complement strand
GATCGATCAAAAAACGAGGATCCTATTCTTGATAATTAGGTAAGTGGCGTAAATTCATTATTTATCAAGACGTCACACAAGATATAATTTATCTTTTATTCATTACAGAATAAATGCAGAGATTTCTAGGCATTGTTTGTACACTGTACCAATTTTTTTATACATTGAAATAAACAGATTTTAATATTGTGAATAATTCTAAAAGTTTTTTATTTTGTCTTCGCTTCGACGATTAACTTAAAAATTATAAAAACTATTAGCTCAAATCTTCGATGTTAACGAACATTTTACAAGGTATGTCAAAGTTTTTAAAAAATGTGGAAGATTTAAAAAAATTTTATAAAGATTATATCTTTGTTAAATCTTTTTTATTCATTAAAATCATTAAATTATTTGAAATCTACAATTAATAAAATATTTTCAACACTTCTAAAATGTTTTGAAACCTATTCGAATCGTTCCAAATTTTTTAAAAACGTTTAAATCTGGGTTACTGTAATTTAAAATTTTTTTTAAATCTTTAAAAAATGTTTAAAGTCCCTTTTAGAAATCTTTGGAACCCTTTAAACCGTTTAAAAGCTATGTAAAATTGTTATGTGATATTTAAAATCTGGTAGACACGCCTTTGTACAATGTTCAAAATCCTTTTAAGTATTGTAAAATGTGTGCAACATTTTGCAATCCTTATTAACCTAGTGTGTATCTTTAGTGTAATCTGGTGTATGTTCCAAAACCGCGTGGCGAAAATCTTGAAAAATCCGTTATATGGATATGACTCATTCTAATTCTCAAACTAAGTTTACATCAAAGACTTGAGCTGATAATTTTTATAATTTTTAAGTTAAATGTCACAAAAAATGTATACTTTAACATTCTTTATCAGCGGAGAAAAAAACTTATAGAATTTTTCACATTATTAAAATCTATTCATTTCAATCTATAAAATGATTGGTAGATTGGTACAGTGTACCAAAAATACCTAAAAATCTCGGCATTTATTCTGTAATAAATTAAAATAAATTATATCTTGATAAATAAACAAAATTTAGTACCAAAATTAATTTGAAATTAACAAAATTAACTTAAGGTTCTCGTAAAAGGTTCTGATCATTTGATTCACAGATTCATAGTTGCAATTTTTATAAACATACGAATTACATTTTTTGTTGCAGTAGCCATGTTTATAAATTTGTATATCTATGGGAAAGAAAAAAATTATAAATAAGAAAATATTAAGAATTGAATTAAACTTACGATATATTACGTTTTGAAAGTATGAAAGTACTTATTTAACTTGTGAATGGCTGTTATTCCTTCAAGGAATAATGCAATAATTGGTATACATCAACTTTGTTATAAACATAAGTCGAACCGGGCACTAGTATTTGCAGTGATTATTAAAAAAAGGACTCTTGCAGTTGATAATGTTTACCAATACGCATGTCGTCAAAAGCGTTTAATTCCCATATTTAATTCAATAAGTAAAACAGCAGATTTTGTTACCAACTAATTACTTCCAACATGCAGATATTCACTTTAATTAATTAATTAAATTCGAAGTACAACGATTTTGACACTTGTCAAACGACAAATATCACTAATTTACCGTTAAATTAGTGAAAACTAACTCCAATTTAAAAAAAAAAAGTTAATGCACGTCCCAACAGAATTTGTGAACACTTTTTAATGTTGTGTTACATTTTTTTTAAATTCATAACTAGTTATTTACTTGAAATTTACGTTGAACCCTGGGGAACATAACCTTCTTTCATAATTAGGTTATACGTCTTTGCGCACGTCTTCTAACTCGCGGAGCCTTTGACCAAACAGCGTAAGATCTCGAGGGCGGGAGATTTGAAGTGCACAACAGGTTGCATTGTATGCTAAAATTATAATCATCATATTCCCTATGACTACAATGTAGTATTTATCTTACTGTATATATTTAAAGTGGTGATGTTAGGGAAACTTTTCAATGGATGGTTGGCTACGATTTACGTGGATCTACAGTAGGAATAGTTGGATTCGGAAATATAGGCAAGGCAATTTTTAAAAGACTCCAAGGATTCGAAGTCGGTCGATTTCTCTATACTGGACATTCAAGAAAAAAAGATGGCGATGATCTGGGAGCAAAATTTGTTTCACTTGATGAACTCCTTGAAAAAAGTGACTTCATAGTTGTTGCAACGCCACTAAATTCTGAAACTTTTGAGATGTTTGGTTACGAAAGTTTCGCAAAGATGAAGAAAAATGCCGTTTTTGTCAACGTGGGCAGAGGAAAAATTTTAAAATACTGTAGTTCTGTAGTATACTTTGTTGGTAGGTAATCTTTGTACGTTGAAAATTCAACTACTTTGTTGAAAATGTGTTGTTTTTGTTACATATTTCTTGTAATAACTGAAAATTGAAAAATTTAGTTGCAAATGCAACTCTTTTATTACAATTTTTTGTATTGATAATTTAACTTTATTATTTTCGGTTATAAATTTATACTTTTTAGTTCAAAAATTCAATTATTTGAAGGAAAACTTACTTACTTTTTTCAAACTTCGTGTTGTTTTTTAGTAAAAAAATTAATCATCTTGGTTGAAAATTTAACTATTTAGTTAAGAGTTTATTTACTTGTTGATGATACGCCTTTTGATATAAAATTTATCTAAAGGTAAAAATTAATAAATAAATTCCTTTTCTTGCTCTTAGATTCAAGTATTTATATGAAATCTCAACTGTTCTGTAGAAAGCACATCTTTTTTGGCGCTTCTTTTGGTATATATATTTTTTAAACAAAACTGCTTTAGTTGAGAATTCAACTTTTTTGTTTGAAAATTCGTATTTTTTGTTTCAATTCAACTGTTCTTGAATAAAAATAAAAGTATTTTTTTGCATAAAATATCAACTATCATATTTTTTGGTTAGAGTTCATATTTTTTGGTTGAAAATTCAACTACTATGTTGAAAGCTGAACTGATTTGTTAATTCATGAAAAATAGTAAGATTTTACCAAATACCCCCCCCCCCCTCCACCGTCATCTGAAAATTCACGAAAAAAATTTAATTCGCAAAATTTACGTTTCAGAATAAAACTTACCGTAATTTATGCGTTGCCCCTTATTGTCATTTGACTGAATTCAATTGATTTTTTATAATATAAAATCCTTTAACCACCCCGAGATTAATTTTCGTCAATAATTTCTTTATTTATTTCTTGTAATTAAAATAACAATCATCACAAGGTTCGCAGGATATTCAAATAGATTTTTACCACAATTTATTTAGTTTGCCGACAGTGTATGCCGTCTTTAGCATTATGAGCTGGCACAAATGAAATATTGGCACGGTTGTATAGGCATCGGTACCATAGTTAAGGGGCAAACGAACAATCAGCGGCGCCCGTTACAAACGTGATTTTATGTTCCAATTTGCAAAGGCCCCCTTAACGCCGGCAACCGTAGTTGCATGTGTGGTTACAGTGTCGCCGCTTTCATAGACGCCGAATCCGATTTAACCCTTGCCTAAAGAAAAAAAACATGCAATATTCCTTGCTGTCAAATCCCCAAGGCTTGGAACAAAGTTTTTTCCGAATTTAAATGAAAGCGTAAACGCTGAATTATATTATCGACTAAAATCGCGGCTAGTTCTTTAATTATTATGACCAAAATTACATTAATAAATCATTATTAATATCAGTTTTTAAATTGAAATCAGCATTATATGCAACAATTATTTTATTTTGTCAATTACATCATTATAGGGTTTCGCAGAGCCAATTGGAAACTCTGATAACTTTTGGGCCTGACTCGGTCCATCGTATTTAATATAATATTTTTGGCTCTTACATTTTGTGATTTACAGTTTTTGGTCTCATATTGCTGTGACTTATGGTTCTGGGCCTTAAAATCTTGGTTGTAAAGTTTAAATCTCAACATTCGAGAGTTAAGCTTGCGATTTCGGAATGAGAGAGAAATTGAGTAAATTTTGTTTTATCGTAAATCTATTAAAATCATTTAGTATCCAAAGTAATAATTTCAAATAAAAAAATTTGATATTTAAAATAATTCACTCAAATAGTTTACGAAACCCTTTCTTGCAAGCGCAAGCCGCCTATCTTTACTTTGGTATAATAATGGAATAAACGGAAAGAAATCTGTGGCGAGAAAGAAGAAGAAAAGGCAAGTAGTTACCCCATTATGGAATATAATTTACATAAACCATAAACATCACGATCGAACAATAAACGTAAATAATTACCTATATTCTTAAACTGTCGTAATAAATTTTGCGCATCCGTCTTTTTGTTTCGTTTATCTGACCATACGGATCGGTCCGTTCCATTCGATCGATCGGCCTTTCAACTTTAAAACTTTTTTTATTCTCATCAGCCCACACAGCTTATATTAATAGGGAAAAAATTATTTGAATTTATACCATGGAAACCTTCCGTCTGGGTTTTTTCTATAGATCTTCACATTTTTTGTTCAGAAGGATCAATGTTTCCACTAGAAATTTTTCTGTCGAACGGATGTGTGACTAAATCTTCTTTTATTTTTAAATCTGGAAAAGGTACTTATTACCAATCAGAGTGATAGATTTGAGATGAAAGTAATAAGATGTAAATGTAAACTAAGTCAAGTAAATGAGACTGTACGTACATTCGGAACATAGAAAAAGAAAGGAAGAGAGATGGGATCGGATTGGCAGCAGATGTAAGGAACAAACTAAACTCATTTCTGAGTCAGATTGGTCAGGAAATTAGATAACAATATGTATGTTTAGTGCTCTACGCGGGATAGAATTCAAAACAGGACCGGGAAGGGAAGTAGGGGAAGTGTAGGGAAGTAATGGGTGGAAAGGAGTAGAGGGACGGGGATTAGTGAAAATAAGAGAAGAATTACGGGAGGTAAAGGGAAGAAATCGACATGGATAGGAGTATGAGTAATTAGAAGTATTAAAGATGGAAGGAAAGAGTTGGAAGAGAAATAGAAGGAGATGAGATAACTAACGAAAGAAAATTAAGAAGATATTAGAGAGAGGGGGGGGGGGGGGTAGTGAGAGTCTAAAAGCAATATACGGAACGGGGGGGGAAAGAAATTCTTACAGAACTTGGAGAAGATGGGATGACATACCTTAAGCGGAAATATAGAGTGAATGACGAAGGAAAATATACATGATCAGGGGGAGAGAAGGAAACGGTAATGTACGAGGTAAGAAACAAGGTCAAGAAAATATATGCAGAGGATTATATAAATTTAGATGGCTTTCCCATAATACTGACATTAGAAGGAGAACTGAGTAATAACAATAACTATAAAGAGGAAGTAAAAGAAAAAGAACATTCAAAAGGGACTTTTAGGGAAACGGTCATAAATGTAAAAATGGTAGAAATAAAAAGCATATTCTAGTACATAAGTATAAAAAAAATTAGTAAACAAGGTGATAGATGTGAACAATATGAGGCATGTAATAAAAAGAAGAATGTGAAAAAGGAATGAAGAAAAGGGATAAAAGGAAAAAGTAGGGGAAAAGTGACGGAGAAGGCCAGGGCGTAAGAAGAGGTTTGAAACGTAGTAAATAGAGAGAGAAAAGAAAGGTAAAGAGTAAACCAGAATACTGAAATTGTAGAATGGAAAAAATGTTGCATGGATTTTCTAGAAAGGGTAGGGAGGAAAGTTATAAAAGGATGGAAATATAGTAGAGAAAAGTACGATGAGGAGGACGCAACAAGAATAGAAATGGTAAAGGTGTTAGGAATGATGGAAGATGGGGTAAAGGTGTTAGGAATGATGGAAGATGGAAAGACACGTGTTATAGAGTATCGAGAGTATGGAATATGGAGAGAATAGAGAGGAGAGGAATATCCAGAACTATTTAAGAAAGGGTTAGTGGTAGCCATAGTAAAAAAGGAAATGGGGAGGAGGTTAAAGGTTACAGAGGAATGTAACTGATTCGTCGGAGAGGTGAAGAAAGGACATGGATTATATAGTGTTCATAGAAGATGCTAAAAAGTCGAATTTAAATGTAGAAAAGTCAAAGATAATAAGGGTTAGAAAATAAGGGCAAGGGGGGGAGGAGAAAAGAATTGACTGGGAGATGTAAGGTAGTAAAGGTAGAAAAGTAGTAGTAACGGAGTTTAAATTTTTTGGATATACCTTACAAACAAATGGAAAGTAGATCATATAGTTCATATAATAGAAAAGACAAAAAAGAGGCAAAGGTAGTGAAACAAATATCCTGAATAGAAAAAAAGAGGTTAAGGAAAGATTGGAGAAGAAGAATGTGGTTATTTTATATTCTGCTAGGGCCGGCATTAAACTCTCGAGCACAGATATAGGAATGGAAGAAAATGAAAGAAATTCAGACGTTATAAGAAAGGTATCTAAGGTGATCGTTAATGGTAAACTGAAAAACGCTTGAACGTATGGTGAGAGAATAATTGCAAAGTAGTACAGTAGGAACTAGAAAGGAAAAAAGGGCACGGAAATTTCAGACAGAGCTAAGAGAAGGAAAGGGAGGGAAGGTAGCGAAATAGTGTTTGAATTAGGTGAAGAAATGAGAAAGATGGCGATAATAATTACGAGATGGAAAGAAGAAAGGTGGAGGTCCCTTAATGCTAGAGATATAGGAGTGAACTGGAGTAAGCTATGGTGAATTGGAGAAAAGAGTCAAACAAGAATATTTAATGGAAAAATGAGGGTTGATTGTGAAATCAAAATATAATAAATGGTATAATATGATAAAAAGGAAGGAGTACCAAAGCATTTAAAAAAGGGATGAGGAGAGTGAAGATGAACCGGAATAGCAAGCTTTACCATGAGAAACAAGGTAAGAAAGTGGATGTATTAGTAAAAGAAAAATAACACGAAGTAGAGAATCGGTGAATGGTAAGAGGAAACATGGTATCATGTATGAGAAGGATGTAGGAGAGGAATGGAAATTAAAGGAAGCTGACAAGAGGATGTGGAAATAGTTAAGTTGGTGTAGAAGGAGAACATTATGAATAAAGAAGTACTAAATTCTAATGCTTAAGAAACAAAGAACCGATTCGAAAATTTTAATCAGTCTGAAGTCTTCGTGAATCTCCAATCTGTTCATAAACTTCCCATATAGCTTCGGATTCGTCGCGGTTTCATAATTACCTTTCCATTTGTTTATTAATACATTGAAAATGTAATTTGTTTCATAATCGACTCTATTAGAATGCCAATAATAGAAAAGTGGTAACAAAGTTCTAAACCGAAAGAAATTTACAATTGTATAAATAGAGGATCGTGAACTCAGATACTAATCGACTAGTTTATTATACACTGTAGGTAAGTACTACACGGAGGGTAAGGCAAGTATGCAAAGGAAGGTTTAAAGCCGCCATCCGCAGTAATTATTGAACCGGACGAGCCTGTCGGACACACTCGACGTCGCTGTAAATCCCTCGTGAATTTCGTTCTACCTTCATCCTCTAGTCAGTTTTCACTGTTGGGCAGTAAAGTTGGCACACCTGTACGCGTCTAGGTTTCCGCGGATCCGGACCAACAATTTAATTACATTCCGGTCCCTGTCCATCCATAGCAAGGAAGAGCTTGAAACTAGTTTAACAGTTGTTTACACGTGCACGTCGAGTTACATGGCAACGCCAGGTCGACCTGGTCAAAAAGACGAACTGGTTTCTGCAAACGAGACGAACAGATAAATCCACAGTAGAGTGAGAACCTTCCAGACAGTCGATGAAAATTGACCAAACTTTTCTCATTACAGCAGCGCAATGGACCACCTATTCCCTTGTAACAAAAAAAACGCTTTTTCGTTGATTAGATATAAGGTATATTCACGTAGTGAAACTAGTGTGGATGTTATCACATTATATATAAGTTGAGAAAGTTCCCCTATCATATTCCTTACATTTATTTTTTCAAATTATGTTCTTCGGGCTGATTGCACTTATCTAAAAAATAAAATTAGTTTCTTCCATTGTACTTTTGGTATTTAGCGTCAGAGAAGGCTAAAACGGAACTACTCCAAGTTTCCTTATCTTTTAGGACTTTTAAAATTTTGTTTAGATTTTTTTATATAAATGGAATTTATTTTAGAGGTGTGCAGTTGTTTGATCGAATTTTTCATGAAAATTTGGACCCGCTTGTAACATTGCATTTTTTCGAAAAAGAAAAAAATCCAACTGTACATCAAATCGGCTAATAAGGCGATTTTTTTAGATTTCAACTTGAATTTTAGATCCAACTTGTGATAATTTAAGGAAATCAAGCCGGTTTGACACAGAATGTTATACATTTTTGTATTTCCAAAAATTAAATGTTCTAATCGTGTCTAAATTTTTATTTAAAATTCAAAATATAAAATATTTACACCTTTTCTGAGTAACATGAACTAATTGTCAAAATTAAAGATGAACCAGATCGACTTACTTTATGGTTAATTGTTTAAATAATGTTTCATTATTGAAATGTAAATGTTTTCTAAAAATTTACACCTTTGTCGAGTAACTGTAATTAGTAATTTCAAATCGAAAATCACCAGGAACAATTAACTTATTATTTCATGTCACTGAGAAAAAGGGAACATATTGTCAAAAAATGTGTTTAAAAAAAATGAACATAGTTTAAACAATTGTGTGTTGATAATTTTGAACATGTACACCTCTTTGCCTTATTCCAGTCAAGAGCTACGTTTAAACCATACTCAATGATTTAAACCATTAACAACTAATTGATTCGAACATGATAATTTTATGTATTGCCTCATTCGTTTATCCACTTGTAAGAATATGTTTTATATTTGAAGCATTTCCAATTTAATATTGTTAGTTTGAAGTGTGAATATATTTTTTAGATACCAAGTTAAAATGTTTTAAAGTAAAAGAATTTAGAAATGAAGGCCTTGATAATTCGATGTGCAGAATTCCGGAAAATAAAACCAAGAGTACAACGATTAATTTTGGACAACCATCATAAAATGTTCCTATTGAAATTTTAAAAAAATTAAGAAAAGAACTTTTTTCTCCTAAGAAAGAAAAGAGAATAATTTTCCTCCTTGGACAAAAATAAAAAAGAGGAAATAAAAATGAGAAGGCAACCAACCAAATCCCCTTCCTTCTCTTTCTTTATTTTTTTCGTCTTTTTTAATTTTATTAGTATCAAATCAGAACAAAAAAAACATCGTTAAAAATAAACACCCACATTACGGCACTTATACAGAACCCTCATCAAGGAGAAAAAAATTAATCATGAATAAAAATATTAAAATTAAAAAAATTATCAATACCATGTAGACAGAAACAGCACCAGCAGCACGATAACTGAAAGTCATAATAGGTTAAATAATTAAATTAAAAGTGTTAAACATTAATTAGTTTTAGATGAAAAATTTATGATGGAAAATTATATTTTTCTTTACAAATTTAACCACAGTAAACCTCTTCTATAGCGCCGATCTTGGGGCTGGCGATGGGTGAGAATTAACTCATTATAGCCCACTCCGCTTTTGTTTGTTCACGCCTCAATGCTCGTCTGAGTGACAACCACTGACCCCGTGCAGCTTCTGTTACACTTACCTGCGGCGCGGCACCAATTCTCGGAATGACTATAGAAGGGAGAGCTATTGAAGGTTTCACTGTATTTATTTGAAAATTTATCATTTTTGGTAAAAATTGTTAAAAATTCATATTATTGAAAATTTAACTATGTTATTAAAGTCATCATTTTTGCTGGAAAATTCAACTTTTGTAATAAAAATTCGTCCTTTTGGATTACAAATTCACCTTTTATGGTAGACAATTTATATTTCTTCTTAATAAATCGTAGTTTTAGCCTCTTTGTTAGGAAACATAGTCTCTGACTTTATATACAATGTCTGCAAATGCCCTTACACATATGCAAATGAAATTAAATACATTTATGTGTATATTAAATGTAATATAAATCTTATTATTTTAATAGATTATGCATATCAAGTCTAAAATAAATTATTAATAATAATATACACACTGAAAAAAATGTTTAAAACCAAGTAAATGCATTTACTTGAATCTTACTGCTTAGCTTCAAGAAAATGTTCTTCTACAGTATTAATTTTTAATTGAACCTGATAGTGCAAAAAATCAGAAGGCAATATTTTGAAAATGGAAACAGGCGACGTCACGCTTATAATTTCAGAATAGGGCCTTCTTAATAATTCCATAGAATTAAAAATGATAAAGCATCGCATTATTTGATTAAATTTTCCTATTTTTTACTTTTTCTATTTTTAAAACCTCTTTTAACTATTATATACAGTCTTTAGTAAATAGGTTTACATCTTTTTACAAAGAAAGTAGTCGCTTCTCACTATTGAATTAAAAAATAGCAACACTAATCGAATTAGTAATTTTTACTAATCTTCAGTGGCCCACTTTTCGCTAATCAAATTTGTAAAATATTACAAGTAATTAGTTAAGTCTTAACCATTTTCATTTAGAGAAGCAATAAATTATCTTTTACTTAAGAAAAAAACTCTATAAAATCAAAATACACTTCGTTCCATATTCAAGTTGATTGTTATTAAAGGCAATCAATTTTCACGAATTTTGCGGAAAGTGTTATTGTTATTGTCTAGCCAAAATTAGAAAATTGAAAAAAATCTTGAAAATCAAAAACAAAACTTTGTTAAACCAGCTATGAAATCGATCTCGAGTGTTTCCACTTTGTTTGTGTTTATAATTATACATTTCTCGAGCACATTGCTTCCCGTTAGAAAATGCATTTGCTTCCTCATAGATGAAACATTAGTGATTTTTTACATATTAGACAAAGTAAAGTTTTCATTCTGATGAATTTAAACATATAAGTTTACAAACAGTACAAAATTGCAAAATAAAAAAAAAACTATTTTTGTAGTACAAAGGAAAATCAGACCAATCAAGTTTTGTATTTGAAATGGCTATTATAACTTCAGATGGTTTTTAAAAAAGTGCACATTGGCGTTATTTTTATTTTGATGGTAAAATTTTACACATATATGACAGCCTTTATTGGGAGAAAGTTACTTTAAAAAATTAAAATTAAAATTATGGTGGAAATGTAGAAGCAAAAACAACCGGTTTATAATTCACGTGGAACACAAGAATGTGCAACATCTTCAGACTTACCAAAAAATCCTTCAAATAAATATTATTCTGTGAATGCTAAATTAATGAGACAGAATTTTTTTAAATACTCCAACAAGAAATCATAATTCACTGTCCTTCTTCAAATTGCTACAAAAAAAATAAAATACATAATTGCAAAATAAATGCATAAATTATTTATATTATTACATGTGATAATGTTAGGTTTGGTTTTCAGCTCTCTGTGATTCAGATAATGTATAACTATTTGTCGTATCGATTCTGTCGGTAGCACTCTAGAATAATTCTGCCGTCCAAATTTAAAAGTCGTATCTACAGTTTCTAGATAATATTAGTATGTCATATCTGTTTATAAATTGATTTTAAAAAAGCTATTAAATACAAACTGTTAATAAAGGCAAAGAAACTTTATGCTTTAACTAATTTTTTTCCATTCAAGGGGATGCACATTTTTTATAGAAATGCATTTACACCGGCCTTCTGTCACCGAGAGTTGAAAATGGCCCATTTGTTGAAAACGGCCATGTGGTGGCGCTAGTAGTAACTTTGTTCTAGTTGCTTTGATAGTTATGACTTTTGTCATGTAAAGCCGTTACAAACTCTTAAAAATGTATCGAGAAAACGGTTTGTTTATATCATTATTGTGAAAATGATTCAGTGTATTTTTCTAACATTGTTTCTTTATATTAAATTAATTCCATTAATTCCCTGGCGGACCGAAGGAACCGAAAGGAGCCTCTACAAAGTACCAGTAAAGATCCCACTGGGTCCCCTTTCGGTTCCTTCTTAAAAAACTCAAAAAAAACAGCAAGATTAACTTTTAAATTGCTGAAATTCGGAATCTACGTTAAAATTTCAATTAGAAACTCACGGAGTAATCTCAATACTTTTTTTTACAGCGTTAAAAAATTAAAAAAGTGTCATTTACTTCTGCTGAAGCTGACTTCAACCGCATCCATAATAGCTCAAGTAGTATGTTGCGCGCGAAGTTTAAAACTAAAATTCAAACTGGGCAAATAAGTGTAAATAAATACATTTAATAATTAAATTAGCGTAGAAACACAAGCCAATATTTTAAATTGGCAAGTAGATTGTAAAAATTTCGTTGAAGTCGTTGAATTTTTCATTTTTACATTTTACGTCTCGTAACCTCAATGACACTGCTTGACTGCATCACTTGCATCGCAGCGTTACTGTTTGAGGTTTGCACTGCGTGCCGCTAGCATCCAGACAAAATTGAGGCATCGAATGCAAAAAGGAGATATAGAATTATTTTTCTGGAGTAGGGAGGCCCCTAAGCTCCTGAAAATGAAGTCTCGAATTTTAATTTATAAAATATATATATATGCAACTGTTTTTTTCTCTGATCAAAATATTTTTATTTTTTTCACTTCAACTTGCGTCGAAATGGAAAGTTTGCGTTAGCAAAACTTCAAAATGTTTATTTAAAAAATTGTTAATAATTTTTTTCTAATATGGTGCATAATTCGTGCACAAGCAACTTTTATCGTTTCGGGAGTCGAGCGAATTTTCAGCAAGCGAAAACTTTCAGCAAGAAAGTTGTTCAGAAAGGTTCAAGGAAGTTTTCTGAAAAGTTTCAGATCAGTTGGAGTAGTAGTTAACAAACTGTTGATGTTTTAATTTGCCAGCGCGATAGATTTTCTCCTGCGTAAATTACTCCCAGGCCAGTAAGCCGCTACCCCAGCGTTAGGTGTAACTGTGCCTCACAGACCGTCAACATTTTGTAATTAAAAACGCTCTATATACACAAATCATTGTTTATTAATAAAAAAAGTGTTTTTTAATGTATAAATTGATATTTTTTGGTGCTAAGGATAATAATTATGTATAATATTGTAAAATAACATTAGAATATTTCAGACACCGTTAATTTTTAAATTTTGATAAATTACTTCTCCGGTCAAGAATCTACTTTTCACGTGTTTCTAATGTATTTTTCTAACGATAGATTTGTCCAAGAAATAATATAATATTCCAATTCATAAAACTCAAGTTTCTTTCTTTCTCTAACGAGTTTTATTTCATTAAGATATTCCTAATGTAAAATACAAAAATGTAATTTGCATATGGAAAATCTAAAGTTTGAAAATGATATTTAGACTGCCACAACTCTTGGTATTTTAAAGTGTTTTTGTTATAATTTCTAAACATATTTGACAAAATCGCATTGTTTTACTTTTTCGATTTTGTAAAAAAAGCTTTCAAAAATAGTTGCACCAAAAATAGAATATTTATCAAATAATTGTTTTTTTCTATGATTCACATTTTTCCCGTACACAATAATAATTCATATATTTATAAATGTCATCATTAACATTACTGCGATACTTGAAAATATATTTTAAAATTTTTTCAAGACGCTTTTCTAGTATTCTAAGCAAGAATTAATTTAATAATTTATTATTACATACCGCATTTCTGTTACATTTTAGAACATTTCTTTCACACAAACTTTTATTCTTTGTTCGTTTTCTACCATTCGTTGGTTTCAAATTATTTTCCATTTCTTAATTTTAAAACTTCACTATAACGAATTTTGTTTAGCTACTTATTATAATCTGCTCTGCTAATCAGAAGAGACTGAACTAAACTGACGTATTTAGTTATGCTGAATACAAGGAAAGTAAATATAGAGAGATTATTTATTTTTAAGACTTTTATGATGTTCATGCTCCTAGATGTGGAAACACTAAAATATTTTTATCAGAGAAGATATATCTATTATAAACCATGATTTTCCATTTTCCTCGTATTTTAATTATAAAATCTGGATGGGCTGTGAGTCACAGTTGCACCTAACGCTGGGGTAGCGGCTTACTGGCCAGGGCGTAGTTTGCGCGGAAGAAA
>JAAAKG020134024.1:0-36824 GCA_010014905.2 Druon quercuslanigerum | reverse complement strand
GAAATAGGAGGAGTGTTTTTTTTTATATATAAAATCTCACAAATAAGAGGTCTCTGATACAAATAATTAGTGTATATATATATATATATATATATATATATATATATATATATATATATAACAGTGAAGGCATAGAATGAACATAGGGAGAATGTCTTTACTATTGTGCTTTGTACACTTCAAGTCTTTCCTATGGATTATAGAAACTTTCTTTTATTATGAGTACAAGTATTTAATAATTTATTATTATATTTGAATAAACCTAATAACTTCACAGTTCCATATTCACAATAGTATTTTTTCAAATAGTGACGCAAATCTTGGTTTGCTACTGTCTTACTGCAAAAATAAATATAATATCAAATTTTACAATCGAAACTTTCTCCGTGTAGATTAAATTTCATCATGAAACACACAGTGAGCATCGCAACGAGCTACATTAGGGCGCGGACCTAAAACCTTATCACCAGAGGCATTATACATAAAAGAAATTGTATTTTTTATAGCTCAACCTTATTATCGAACATCCTATATTTGATAATAAGCCAATTTTTAACCTTTTCTGATCCTGATTAAAATCTTACCTTAACAAGAAAATTACTAAAACTGATGTTTTTTAATTTGGCTATTTTTATTATTCATACCAAAGAATAAACGTAAAACTTTCTATAAAAGAAATGTTTTGATTATAATTGTATTTTTTACGTACATTGTTTCCTAAATCCGATTATGAAACGGGATTAGAGTAGTAGCAAAGATGAAAAATATGCCCTATTTCAACAGTCATTTTTTCGGACGAACGTACGTGAGAAGTCGCACTTAATCTACATTTTTAAAAATTTTACAAGTCATAGCTAGATCTTGGAATTAAATTAATAGATAAGTCCGATTTTATTGATTTTTTATTCCAAACTTTGACAAGTGCTCATCGGACTTGTAAAAATATCAAAAAGTCAATTGGGACTTTCCTGTACTATTATTCTTAGAAAGTCCTGCGGCAAGCGGATGTATTTTGACCTTTTTTGTAAACTTTAGTGCCATTTCTGCCAGAAATTTTGAAACATAAATCTCATGAGCACTTTTAAAACTAAAATATACCTTTTCTAGTACTTCTGTCCTAATAATCATTGAAGATAGTTCAAAGAAGCATTTCGGTCTAGAAAAAATTGAAAAAAAAATTATGTGGTACTTTTCCGGTACCAATGGGATTTATGTTCAAAAAGATCCTTCTGAATAAAAATTAAGTACCAAAAACATATACATATATTAAATATCTAAAAATTGACAAATTCCACCATCAAGTGTAAAAAATGTCTTTCGGTAATTTTACCATACAAAATGCCTCCTGAAACAGGACGGGATTTGAACGATTTTGGTACTTTAGTTCTATTTTAGTAGAAACGCCTTTGCGTCATAAATCCTATCATCACTTGTAAATATTTTTAACAAACAAATAAAATGCATCTTAGTTTGAATTAATTCGGATTGATTCAGAATAAATTTATATCCGAAACTTTCAGGTAAGTAAAGGTAAATCACTCCTGGTCCTGTATCTCTCCGGCTATTTAGAAAGGTCCGCTCAAGGTTTACACGGAGCGGGGATTCTGTACTCAAGATTGATCTCATCGCAGGATCCCGAGCCGCTGAATGAATGACCTGGCGAGCTCGCATTCCGCGAGAGTGGATTAATAAAAAAAGGCCCAGTTCCCAGTTTGTCGGCCCCTCGCTAGATGGTAGCTTGAAGCTTCCATAACGATCCGAGCTGGTCTCTTCCGTGATCCAGAGATCCAACTCAGTCACCAACCACGGAAGGATTTACGGTGAACAATAGATCAGCAGAGGCTCGGAGAAAGGGAGGAGCTATATTCACGCTGGTGAATGAATGACGCGATCGCACGCCTGCCTGAGCAGCTCCGCGGGAATCGGGATCTCACAGAGCACAAGCCACGGTGATACTCGGCTTGGTACGACAAGGTACGTCATTTTCGTGGGATGGTTTCATCTTGCATTCCAAGTCAGCGCACAAAAGGATGTACAGTTAATCTACCAAGCTTGCTATCCAGTCGCAACGAGCATGAGGGGAGGTCATCCGGGTTCCAAGAAGAGTGAGAAAAAAGAGTGTTCTTTGGCCAACCCGACTTTGCGATCTGATCACCGTTCTTTTCCAAAAGGTTGCGACTTCTTAGACAGTACGAAGTTTTCATCACCTGCTACTGTTGGGATAATTAAACGAAACTTTGGGATAAGAAAGGAAGGGTATCGAGAGGAAGTAAAGATGATGATAAGGAAGATTCAATTTTGTATTTTCGGAATTAGATAAGAGAGCATATAGGATTCATAAAGAAAGGTACGAGGAGTACTTGTCATACCAGAAGAGGTATTATGAATGGAGGACAATTTATATAGGAGGAATATGAATTAAGCGAATATATGAAAGGGAAAAGAAAAATGCGAGAACTACTGTACTCTTAACTTCACATACTTCTAAAATTCTAACAAGGATGTTCCTTACCATTACTGATCTTGAAGCTAAATATGCAGATAATGTATTTAATGACGCTAAGGAAGAAAATAATATAGGAGCAGAATAAAAAGGGAGAAATTTAAGGATTATACACAGCAATTGAAAGAAGCCTGTTATCTGAGTGCAAAAACAAACGATAATGATATTAACCTCTAGTACATATAAAGAACATAGGAAATAATTTTTACGAACTGACGCCTCTAGTTGTTTTCTTCTGCCTGAATTACGGATGAAGAAAGAAACTTCAAAGAGTTTGAAATGTGAATATCAAGAAGAAGAATAATGAAAATATTGGATGATAGCACATCCTTAGGCATGAAGCGCCAGAAGCAAACTTTTCAGAAGAAGGGATTGTAGATGTAGCAACAGTCATAGAACATCAATAACAATCTCTAATTTCTATCTTTGTGTATCCCCCATAATTTCACACTGTTGTAACACCTATAGTATAAAACTCTTCAATTTACTATAGTTGCTCAGTCTATAGCATTGTAATCATTTCAATGTACTTTTTCCGCTTTATTCTTCTTTCATCATTTAGTTCTTTAACCATTTCCTCTTAAGTCTTACTTAGATCTTAATATTTTTATTTTCTAGGAAAGGGCCTTCTTTCCTTGTGATGATCTTGAAAGAGCACCTCGTTTGAAACGAGCATTACTTGTTATTTTACGAATCAAATTTGTTTGGTTAGCTCTACCTACGTATTTACTCCCATATTATTATATTATCATCTGATTCCATTAATAGCAGCTTCTCTATATAGGCCGAAAATCAATGATACGAAGGGACATTCTTTTCCTAATGTTTGGCTCCTGTTCTTCATCATCAATTTTCATAGTCTTCATTTGATTTCGATAGAAGCTATAGATAATTTTCCTAAGTCTACACTGTTATCCTCGCTTTCTTAGCAGTATCTTTTCTGCTATGTTACACCGCCCTGTAGTAATCTTAGAATTAAATAGCGTCTCGTGTATTCTATATCTTATTTTCTATATGAAGAACTAAATAACCGTAAAAATTATTTTTGAACATTGATATTTCAAATAAGTAGTACCACCTTTAGCTTTGAACGGCGGCTTAAATACTCTTCATTGATATGATAAAGTTGCAAGAACTGACAATTTACTCTTAAATAAAGCTAAATAAAGTTATCATAATTTGCACTGAAATATCGATGTGAAAGTTTTCAGACTAACCCACCCTGTAAATTTACCTTTAATTTTAATTGTAAGTCAGCTAAACATTGAATAATCGCAATGACTTTCATGTTTTATATATATATTTTATTTCCATTCTTAGTTTGTATGGTTCGGGTATCTCGTTACTGATACATTCTTAATAAATTCATCAGTTTCATTACATTGTCTCATTCAAAATACTTTTTGTAACATTCTGGCTCTACCCATCGCCTACAAGGGTTCTAGCAAACCACATCCGAATTTTCTTAAATCTAATTATTAAAAGATCACTTAACTATTATTTCGTAAAAATATTCGGTCAAGATATGTTTGCAGAACATACAAAGAAAGCCAGAATTACGAAGCATGTTTCGATGCCTTTCTAACTAGTATTCTGTTATAGATTACTCTTCGTTACTCTTAGGAATGCTTGTAGTGTGAATGCCACAGTGTTAATAAGTCCAAATGGTGTTAATATACCGCACGATTTCCGTTAGGTATTGCTTTTTACCCGGCACATTCTTGCTTCCTTATGGAAAAACAAGTTTGTACTTAGTGGAACGTTTAGTTCAACAAATGAACTTAAATTCCAGATGTTATACTTATTTCAAAAGAGTTCTCAAAGCAGTTTTCTGATACATCAAATGGAAAAGTTGTACCTTTCCCAAAACTCAGTTAGGCTTAAGAAAATTGTTGCAAGAAACACCTTCTTAGATCATTAACGGCGTTTAGAAATCGATTGATGCGAACTTTAGAGAGGATTAAACACGTGAGAGCAAGAAAAGACGAGAATTGGGACCGACAGATCATTAAACAGGATCGACTCAACCCATTTTGCTTCTCTAGGTGTACTAGGATAATAAGCAGATATTATTGATCTTAATTTTAAGAAAATACCATAATATAAATTAGATTAAAAGCTCCAAGAATTTAAATACGAAATGATTCCTCAAAGGTAAGTCAGCAAAAATGATCATCAAAAAGACAATGTGAACTTAAACAAAAAAGTTTGATCAGCTGATGGGATATGAAAAATATGCATTCGAAATTGAAATTTGTTTAACACAACTCACATCCTGCATGTGTAGCTTCCTCTGCTCTCCTCACTGAGCGTTACGAGCAGAAGAAGGAATGTGAAGCACTTGTGAGCGAAAAATTGAGAAAAGGAGACTGACTGCTCTCAGAAATGGGTATCCGGGAGAAAGTATCAATGAATCGAATTCATAATAAGAAGTTTAGTGCGATAGTTTTAAACATTCTCTTCTTTAGAACTATATATTTTTTTAAACACTGATCCCATTGTTTGATAACGTATTGAAAAATGTTGTGTTAAGTAACTAAATTCTAGAAGAACACGGGTAATCGCAGAACGCGAGTATATGTATTTGAAAATCATGATCATGTATCACATGAGGAATCGCAAGGTCTCGAAATTCGTCCGGGCGTCGTGCCGTCTCGATCCGAAAATCGAAGAGTTCATCTGGCAGAAAAAAACCTTGTTTAAACTGGTTGCCTCGTGTATGATGCATAAAAGTGTGTAAGTTGGACATACAGGATAGGCGAGTTTCTGTAGCTTTCTTCTTACGAGGGCACATATAAGTAATTTAAATAGCGCAGTAAAAGATTCATTCTAATAAATGTCGAGTTTGAAATCACTATATAAGATGGCAGATGGAATCTTAAGTTTCAACGCCTCCAAATAAAACATGTTTAATAAGTTATAACATCAGCTTATATCTCTTTAATTAAAGATACAAATTAACAAATGAAAGTAGGTTGTCGAAGGACTATTTCTGAAACTGTTACCTCAACAAGAATCTCTACGGTCATCGGTCAATGATCTCTACTTTCCTCGCCAGAGAACAGGATTTATCAGTGAACTACAATCTGAAGTCCTGCCGTAGCTTTACCTTCCATTTTAATACCAGGTTTCAAAACTACAGGTTCTTTAATATCGCTTCAAAATTCTATCCACATTCTTGGCAGTGAGTTTCATTTAGATAAGCATAAGTACAATGTTATGCGTAAAATTTCAAAAACTTAGTGTTTTTTAAACTATGATGTTGTACGGTGTTTTTAGATGTTGTATGCGTTAACAGAAAAATATAGATACGTGTGCCAACTATGCTATATTTTAGAAAGTCTTTTTTTTAGTAAACCATTCTCTAAAATTGAATCAGTGATATTTCACGGTTCATAATTGCAAATCCTTACTAATTTAATTCAGTGAAACATCTCTAGTTAATTAAGTCAGTGAGCTTGCGCTGCGAATCATTCAAAAATCTTACTTACCCATTTCCCACTGATTCAAATTTAGAGATCATGAGTTAACACCATTTTTATTAAAATCACCTATATATCAAAATTGTATATAAAAATATATAACGTTGCTTCTATAGTAACCATACCATTTTAAGATTGCAAAACATTCTTTTAAATTTTCTCAGTTCAATAACATAGCTGGTAAAACTATCTATTCTTCTAAATAACGTTGCCGAAGAGTTACCATTATTTCATGCAAATTATTCATATTTTTTCGGAAGTTTCTCGGACTATCGATGACATTTGCGACATCTTTAACTTAATTGTCAAATATCCGGGTACTGTTATATGGGAAAAATCTTGAGAGATTTTCTCAGTGTGTGCAGTTTGCATTGTGGATGAATTGAATCTCTCTTGGATTACTTGGAATACTCTAGATGTGGACCCGTTCTGTGTTGTGCAGAAACGAGCAAACGACAGAACCAGAACGAGAACCACGGGGCGGTGTCCCTCAGTATCGCGAACCCGCGTAGTTGCGTGAAAGATAAAAATTGATCGCCCGAGCCTACGGGGCCATAACGAGGCTTCCTCAGGGGCCGACTTCCAAAGGCCCAAAAGAAACGGGGTCCTGGAGTTGGAGGAACAAGGAGCCTCGTAATCGAGAAGTCAGCGAGCGATCGAGGGTGAAGGGGTGGCAGTGGTGAAAGAGCGGAGTACAGGGGCCAGAGGAGGAAGAGGAGGAGGTGATGGAGAAGGAGATGACCAAGGAGAGGGGCTAAGGAATGCATGGGAACGAGGCGCAAGCGGACCGACCGCGATTTGCCCGTCCCGCATTCCTCCAACGCCAAAGCAAGCTCCGAGTCCCGGGGCCACCGGCCACGGCTAATGCCATGAAACCATAAGACTGGTGCTGGGGGTCTTGGATGGATCGATATATACTCCCATAGGGTACTTCCACACACGATATCTGAATCAACCTGAATGTACCTCAATGTTACTGAACACTTGGACTCGAGAAGAGTTCGCACGGAAAGTTTTCTCTCTGGAATTCCGATAGTCAAAAAAATGTCCTGGATCAAAGGTCGCTTTTATTTGTAAACGTCGGGAGCTGCATTTATCGGCACCAAATTCTCGGGTTAGATTTCGAAGACCACAAAGAAGGACTGGCGATTTCTTGAATGAGTACACCTTGACCACTATACATCAGATGGTCGCTGACAAGGTTTTGAGTTGAGAAATAGGATCAGTATTTTGTGGTGCACCAATGCCACATGATGCACTGGAAAAGGATCGAGTGTAGCTTAGATGTATAAAGCGGTTAAAGCTGGTTCACATAGTAACGCGTCTATACAATATTACGAAAGCATCAATCTTGAATCCACAGATACTCACAATCAGCGATTTAAAGTTTTTTGTGAAACGAAAAGTTTACGGCTTACGTCCTTACGATGACGAAAAAGCCATTTAAAACATAATGAATGTCATTTTTGCCATTTTAATTTTCAAAACCCCTGAAATGGTAACTAGGGTGGTCCAAAATTTAATTACAAGATTCATGGTTTTCCTAGGGGGCAACGAATTTCTGTAACAGTCTACCCCCATTTTTGTGATTTAATAAAAAAAGAAATTCCATATTTTGAAATCAATCAGCATTAACACCTACTCCTGGGCTTTTGAAAATCCGATAAAATTAACATGAAAAAATCAGACTTTGGGAAAATAAGCAAAAGATCTACTTCGTATCAAATTTTTTCTTTATCATTTTATTCTTTGAGGTTTAAGGTATAAACTTACTTTACCCATTTTTACTTTTTCCCCCTCCCCTCCATTTTCTTTGCATCGTGCATTGGGAATTTCCCCATAAATACAAAATAACAGTTTTATGTAAAACAATAATTTTTTGCACTTTTTGCGAAAGGAATTATTATTATTTGGTAAGTGACAATTTATAAGTATTTATTAATTAATTTTTAATTGCTATTCCCTTATAAAATTTTCATTTTCTCTCTATCTTATAATAAGTTAGTTCTTTTTCGGAGTAATGACATCGTTAATATCTAAAATGTGTGATTTGAGTCTTTTATTCCTTTTTTTTTAACAGCTATAAAATCTAAGAAGAAACTTTTTAGATTGCTTCTTCAGTGAAAAACAACACGCCATACATAATATATACTAATCAAATTTAATTTCAAAAAATTAATCGAAATTCTTGAATTTTTTAAACTTCTTTTCGCTTGGGGCTTTTCATCGGAAAGGTGCAGCAGACAATGCTTAAGAATAATCAAGTATTCTCTCCATGGAGAATATAAATCCTAATTATTTAAACAAATGTAAAAAAGTGCAAAACTTTAATTATTTCACTGAAACAGGTTTAGAAAAACGAAAAAATATGATTTTTTAAGAAAACTTAATACGTCAAAATTTCTTTTGTTTTTTTGTGTGCATACTTTCGACCAATTTTTTTAGATAATTTTCTGAGTCAATAATAAGTTCTTTAATGGCGAGATAAATTAAATGCTATGAGAGCAAAACGATTTCAACTAATTGTAAGTAGGAGATAAATTTCAAAATTTACTAAATAGAGACATTATAAGTAGACTCAACGTTCTTTAAAATTGAGTTCTTGGTCAATTGTACGAAAATTGTCAGATAACAAAGTATGAGTTTAAATTTTGATTCCAATAATTATCTATTCTCTCTTGTGATAATATCTTATTTCTTATGATTCTTGAGAGATTAAAAGTAGCTTTAAAAAAAGCGAGGAATTGATCAAATTTTCAAAAGTAGGGATTATAGGAAATTATGAGAAAAATAAGGGAAAATAGGAAACATTTTACTGGCTGTTTTTGGACTTATGACCAGTGTGTATGGACTACTCTGATTATAATTCAAAGTAGAACCTTGAGTAGAAGAGTAGAGAAAACTAAAGACTGGAGTCTGATGTCGAAACCAAATTTCAGGTGCCTGGAGCGTTTTGTTTCTTTTTGGCGATTAACACCGAGAACTTAAAATTTTAATTCTTTTCCCTGAATCTATATTGCAGAGCCACGAGGCCTTATTCAGTCGTGCCTTTCTTTTCGTACTGTGATCATTAATTAGATATTACCGAGGAGCGGGAATGCGATAAAAAGAAAGGATCGACAGATCTAGTGGAATCGAGTCGTCGAGAAAAGTGCATTCCACGATGAGGGACTCCTTAGTAAGTCGAGCCAAGTGTCTCGAGGCTCTCCTATTGAATCCAGTGTTATAATGCCTTGCTGAGAAAGAGACAGTACTTAAAAGCCGAACGGGAAGACAGAGAGGAAACAGGGCCGTGGCCTGGCGAACTGGCGAGGCACCGTTCGGTCGGTCTGTCGGTCGGTCGGTCGGACGGTCGGTATATATAATAAGGCAGACGAAAGGATAGCGCTGAAATGAGATGGTTTCGTCGGCAGCTTTGTCCGGCGCCATGTTTAACATAGCACCACCTCATCTACGTGCCACACCAAGCCAGCTCCCCGCAGTTCCTCCTTTTTTATACACGTTCCTTTTCACCATCTTCTCTTCTTTCTCCATCTTTCTCCCACTTCTCGATCGAGTCCTCGTTGCTTCAGCTTCTTCTGGTTCGAGCGTGTGTATACAAATAAGTTCCTCGCACCCATTGTGAACGAAATCTGCCTCCGGAGAGTCCAGGTATTAACGCCCAATTCCAGTTCAACAACAGTCTCAGAATCTCTGATACAAGGTCAGATGCTGCAGGATTGAGGGTGAAGTTTCATACGAAACTTGAGCTAAGCATCCTTGAGACTCACTGCATCACGGAAGGCGCCTAGCATTATTTTCATTCACCTTAGTTATGTTAAGAGAAAAATTTCTTAATAAAGAGATATTAATTATCCTTGACATAGTCAGGTTTATTAATAGATCGAAAATCCATCAAGCTTCGATAACAAAGCATTAGAGAAGGGAAGGAATACTTGAATCTTGAAGAACAACTATCACCAGACGAACAGGGTTACATTGAAAATAATCTTGTAAAATTCGAAAAGTTTTCCGAATTTTTGAAACTTGAGAATTTGATAGCTTGATACCTATTCAAGTGCTGAGGAGGGGGGGGGGGTTAGTATCTTGTTAATAACTAAATACGGACCGAGAGCGTGACACCTACCCCCTTAGATTCAGCATGGGACATTGAATGTTTTTGCTATCGAAATTTCCGCCTTGGTTCGATCTCGTGTAAACCTGTTATAATATATCTATAGATACCTTGGGAAATGGAATACCTCACAATGTCCTTTTTGCAAGGGATTAATAATGCAAAGATCCTTTTTATATCAACTCCAACTTTAAAAATCTGACTTTTGAACGAACACTGTAAATATACGCTGGCCTCGGACTCATTTGAGAAATTCAAAATAGTGTCAAGAGTAGCATAAAATACAAAAGATAGTAGGAAAATAGTCTCTTGTAGTTTATTGAATATTACATCGAGTGGTGAACTATTTTTATAATCTGGTACACAATCGTACATCCCCTATAAAGTCGCGTGATATCCTTTCGAATCTTTCAAAAATACCGCAAAAGCTTTGAAATCAGCCGAAATCTCTTAAGATCCCTTGAAATCTGTTAAGATCTACGAAGATTCCTGGAATACTCGTAAATCTTTTAAGCTTACTTGAAATCTTTGAAATCTCTGGAATTCATAGAAATCCGTAGGACTCCCTTGAAATTTGATTTAATATCATTTGAAAGGTGTCACGGAATAACTATAATGTATCTAAGTGCCACTTTTCTCGAAACACGTTTTATTGGCTTACAAATTCTCTCAAATTCCACCGAATATGGTGGTGAAATAAAATGCCATTTTTAGTTTCTTCAAATAATTGGTATATAAATAATTTGTTTAAATATTCGAGATATGGGCAAAATTAATAGCGTTATTCGATTCTGTTGGAAAAATTACACCAAATTCAGATATTGGACAATTAGTTGTTCCGCCCAATTTGTTCTTTACAGTATCAATGTATTTCTCGTATCTGTTATTTATAAAAAAAATTTTAAACAATCAAAAAAAAAAATTTTAAAAATCACCTATTAGATTTTGCGCTATTAGTTTTTCTAATATGCCGGTACAATATCATTTATTCAAAAGTTTTGAACATTTTTAATTCTTCACTTTTGAGAGTTCTATTTGTCTTGTAACGTGTTTTGGTACCGCATACAATGCACCTGCTTATGTCAGAAAACTATTTTATACGATGTTTTACGAAAAAAATAACTTTATAGGACTTTTTTGCCAGATTTTATAGAATTCTATTAACTCTCTAATGTGTTTTTTAATGGGATTGTTTAAAAATAAATTTGAATTTTGAGAACGTTCTTTTTGCTCTGTTCAAAAGAAGTTTACTTTGCATTTAAATGGCTCTGCACGTCACAGAATCCTTTGAAATCATTTTAATGTCATTGATATCCTGGATTGGTATCCAACCTTCTTAAATCCTTTGAAGCTTTCTGAAATCCTGAGAAATTCTTTAAACCCCCTTAAAAAAGTTAAAATAAATATATAATCTTTAAAATAATGTTTAAAATGATACAATCCCTTATAATGTCAGTAAAATCTCTCGTAATACCATAAAAATACAAATAAGTTCCGTCAAACGCCTTAAAATCTATAATATCTTTCAAAATTCCTTCAAAAATTATTAAATCTTTGGCTCTGAAATCCCATAACATCCCACAAAAGCAGATAAATCCCTTTCAAATCACTTGCAATCTTTTTAATCTGTTGAATTCCACAAAAATCCAAAAATCCAAAATTATAAAATTTCTTTAAATCTTTTAAGGCTAAGGATATTCGCACGGCCGGTTGTTCTCAATCTTTCAAAATGATTGGGTGGTAGACAAAATATTCAACAAATATGCTGCTACATATTCGTCCGACCAGCCATACATCCTCAGAAATCTTTGAAACCCCGTACAACATCTTCAAATCATAAAAAACTTATTAATTTTCTTTGAAAATATTGAAATCTTTCAAATCCTCCGAGCTCCCAAAAGAACCCAAAGGTAATGAGGCGTCTATGAGTCACGTAGTTGTATTAGCAAGAAATTAAAAAAAATCGTAGCATTAGTGTTAATTTTGTTGACACTAATAATTAAAAAATTGAATCACTTAAAAAAGAGTCAGAATGTGTAAATAGTGTAGTGAGTATGAGGCATGTATACACTTAGAAGCCGATTTGGGTATATCCCTACGACATTCAAGCAGTCAACTCAAAGATAAGTTATTTTGATCATTTACTACCAAACATTGTGGCAGAAAATTAAATTCCAATTTATTTAACTATAAGTGACATTTTTAAATATTCCAAATATCATTGAAAATTGAAATACCCTGCTCGTAATGGGTTTGGTTTTAAAAAGCTTTCGACAAGGTGGATAGAAGTAAACTTTGGGAAGTCCTGAAAGAGTACGGAGTAAATGGGTGGCTCCTACAAGCTATAAGAACAATATACATGGGTGGCAAAGCTAATGTAAGGGTAAATGGAAAATTGAATGACTGGTTCGATCTTATGCAAGGCGTTAGACAAGGATGCGTTTCGTCTTCATGTCTATTTATATTATTTATGGACAAGTGTGTAAGAATAGCTCTTCTCGGCGAAGAAAGTGTTGATCTCGAAACAGTAAGGGTACGTGGGTTAGCGTTCGCAGATGATAAGGTTATTATGGCAGAGTCTATCGAAGAGTTGCAAGGAATGTTAAAATAAACCGAATGCAAGCATGAAGAGCACGGGCCTCATAATTAATGTAAATAAAACAAAAACTATGGTGTTCGAATGAAGGAGTGAGAAAACAATATGCAACCTTGTATTAAATGATGAGAGAATTGAACAAGTTGATAAATTCGTATAACTTGGTAGCTTATTTACTAGGGACGGGAAGATAGATGAGGAGTTAGCTAGACGCATAAACGAAGATAAGAAGGTTATTGGTAGAGCAGGCCCCCTTATCAGAAAAAAATATGTATCACATAAGGCTAAATCGCAATACATAATTCTATATTTGTACCAACTGTACTATACTCTGATGGTCAAAGTGAACAACGAGATAATCATTAAGGAATGTGGCGCGGAAGAGACGCTAGTTAACACATGGGAAAGAAATCGATTAAGATGGTTCGGGCATGTTGAGACAATGAAGGATGAACGATTAACGAAACAAGTATATCAAGGTAAAGTAAATGGCAGCGTGCCCAGAGGCAGACCGCGGAAAGAATGGTTAGAATGTGTAAATAACACCCTAGTTAGAAGGGACAGAAGAAGTCATAGAAACACGAGAGTCTGCATGAAAAAATGTATGGACGTTAAAGAAGCTAATTAAATATGACAGGACAGAAAAGTATGATGGAAAATAGTTAATAAGAAGAGTGTCAGTAGAGTGAATGACGCCTGGAACAAAGGACCTTGGATACTAATGGACCCAAGTGGGGAACCTCACATGACGACTCTGTGAGGATCTTCACTTGGGGTGATCGTTAAAGAGATTGATCAGCAACCTGGGTCGGAGAAGTGTTGCAGAATGGACGTGCTATTTAAATAAATAACACGAGAATTCTAGATCAAACTAAAAATTCTATAACCCCTTCCTCACACTACTCCCTTCCCCACCGAGTGAGTCAAGCCTACCCCGAAAGGGAAACGGCTTAATGGTGTAATAATAATAATAATCATCAAATTTTTATTGGTTCGACCATAAAATATGGTTATATTATATGAAAAACCAAATATTTGATGAACACAACAAAATTGTTTTTGGTTTAATCAAATATTTTGTTAGATGGAGTATTTGAATGGTTTGACGAACAACATTTGTTGGGCCAACAGAAAGTTGTTTAATTCAAATTTTGATTTAGGAAAATAGTTCTTTCGGTTAACGAAAATTGTTTTCTAAGTACTTGTTTTTTAGGTTTAAAACTGTTTCATTGACATTGACATTCCTCCATTATCATTTACAGAGAAAACCGCAAAGTTGAAATAGCCCACGCAAACCACATCCAGAAGTTATCGTTAAAGTGAATAGAAAATGTAAGTACCTATTATGAGCTGAGTATGAAATCGAACAATTTCGACATTTCCCAACATATAGATCGTCATTGTGGAAAGACCTTTAAACTAATGATACAGTTATCGGATCTGCCTCTGCTAACCAAAATTATTCCGCCCACATTGGCGTAACCTCGCACATTAATCGGCAGATCATTGCATATTAAATTGTGAGCTTTGCGCGCTAAAACTTCAACCTGCCTTATAAAAGGAAGCGAAGGAGAGTGTACTTCCGTTTCACAATTCCTGTGAGCTTGCTAGTGGAGATAGTTGAACAAGTGGGTGGTAAATATGTCCATGCACGCGATTCTCACATTCAGTACTCACAGAACATTGCTAAGAAAATGGTTTAACGAGCCTATAAACTCAACCAGGGGTGAAGAGATGTATCCAGAATTCTAAGTAGATGTGGGCTAGGAGATAAACACAGGAATGCGAATCGGTAGCTCAGCACTGGCAGGAAGAATCTCTCGAGATAAAAATGTAACTGGATCAACTGGAATTTAGTTAACGCGGATTTTTAACGGTTTTATCTTCTGTGGTTTGTATATGAAGATTTCTGCATTTGTTATTATAGAAATATATGAGTTTCGATATTGAAATTTGATAATGGTATGACCTTGAATGTAGAACATTTACCTAAATGTATGTAGATTTAATTTGATAAATAGATTTATATAGATACTTGATACTTAGATTCTCTGTAACAATGCATACGATAGATTACCGTTACAAGGTTAATGAGGTAGAAAATGAAATAGTCCATTAAATGCGCGACACTGGAATAATTATTGACGATGATCTGCCATTTCTGCCATACTATGATCAATATAGTAGGAAAAGTGGTACGGTCTCCACATCGTCTATTACATATCAAACGATTAGAAAGAGTTCATCACAAATTTTTTGTATGTATTGCGCTAATAGACTAGACTAGGTCGTCCAAATCCATGCAGAGCTCATGCTTATTCGAAAATTGCAGTTGTTTTAAATATCAGTTCGTTGAAGTCAAATCAGAAAGCGCAAGATTTCTTACTCTTGTACAAAATTGCGAGGGGGAACAACTCTGGTAATCGTAGCTACCCAGCTGGATCGCTCGGTTATCTGAAATGGTAATCCGGTGTAATTCGCGGTAAATCATTTCACAGTAAAACTAAAAGGATCAATTTTGTTTCAGAGCATTTTGCTTCAACGATCAATTGACCCATGAGATCATACTGCTCTGTCCATTCGGTTCAATTTTATCTTATTTTTTGGTTCATTTGTCAGACTCAACAAAATGGTCGCCAATCTTTGGCACCGGTGTCATCAAGTCATAACCTAAAATTTGTATCCAACCACACGTAAGTGACAACTCCATTTAAGACGTGTTATTTTCTAATGCCAGATTTCGTTAATTGCTTAACTTTTGGAGTACCCTGCACGATCAGAAATCATGAAAAGCTTGCATATGAGCTTAAGTATTCTAATAAGAACGTCAGCCCTCTTGGTTTGACTTATACTTAATCCGGAATTATATCATTATGATCTCAAAAGTCAATTATTCATTTCGGCTGATTAAAATGCTTTTGATTTCGATATCAATTTTGTTGCATATCAAAATGATATTGATTTCAATATCATTTTATATATTTTTGTATTGTGCTGTAAGCCGCGTTCATTTAATTGTAAGCCATAGTAACCAATTTGCAATACAGTAAATCCACTTGTAGTCTAGAAAATTCAGAGTAATTCAGGAAATTCACGTTATAAACTTGTAATGCAATTTCAGTGCCGAGTAATAAAGAATAATCCATTTGTAATTCAGGTAAACACTTGTAATCCAGCTAAATCTACTTACAAATCCATGTGATATCAATTAATTTTGGTAACCCACGCAATTACCTGCAATCCACAGTAATCTAGGTAATCTGAAGTAATTTACATACATTGTTTAAAAAAATGTGGAATTCTACAACACTTCAATAATAGAAGCATAAGGTAAAATTCCAAACAAGGTATTGGAATGACGAAACAGCTATATGTACATGTGTTGTAAGCGTTGTAATTCGCAGAGTCACCGCAGCGCGAACTCAACGAGATATTGTATAATACCCAATACAGCATCATGTATTGTAGCGTTACTACATTTAGGAAATAAGCTTCCATTACAATTATTAGAAGTTTTTAAAATAAATTCTTTACAGTGCAGGTAATATAAATAGTTTTCAACTATTTGGTTTAATTTTTTTAATTATTTTTTTTTGAAAATTTGCGCTTTTCTGTTGAAAATTAATCTTCTTTTTGTGGTTAGAAAAAGTTTTTTTAGCTGAAAATGTAACTATTCCAATTTTAATTGAAAATTTAACTACTTAGTTGAAAGTGGAACTAATTTGCTAAAAATTTAGTTTTGAATAGTTGAAGATTCTTGATTTTATTTAAAAATAATAGCTTGCCTGCAAATTTTACTATTTCCTTCAAAAAAGTTGTTTTCTTGGTTGATGACAATTTTGTGAGCTAAGTATTTAAATATTACATTTTGGGTGAACATTTTTCTTTCTAAGTTAAAAAATCATGTATTTAATTGAAATTGAAATTTCATTTTTTGTTTGGAAAAATTATTTGCTGAACCGAAAATTTAACAACTCCTTTTCTGATTGATTTTTTTCTAGCGGAAGATTCAACTTTTTGGTCCAAAATTCATGTATTTTGTTGAAAAATCGTCTTTTCCCGTTAAATTTAACCATTTTTATATAAAATTAAAATATAGTTTGGCTTAAAAATCATAGCTATTACAATTTTTTGTGAGCATTCATCTCTTTTGGTAAAAAATTATTCTACTTTATAGAAAAATTAACAATTTGGTTAAAAAGTTATTTTTTGTAAAGTGGGACAATGGTCGTAAGGGCTAAAACGTAGGCTTTTGGACCCACTCTGTTGGCTTGCAGTTTCGATTCCCGCCTTGCACTCTGGAAGAGCCTCGGTGACCCATGCGGTGAACACTAGCCTAGCCAAGGGTCGCTTATCTCCGGAGAGTCGTGTGACGGATGTATCAATAAACATTTTATAAAAGAAAGTGCAATTTTTGCAATATTTTGCCAGAGTTTTGGAAGAGAAAAAACCTTTTTTTACAGAATCCTACATAATTTGATCTAGAATGAATTGTAAAATTAGAATATTTTTTTCCTACAAATAAATCAAAATACTTTAATCAATTTGAAAATGCAGCAATATCAGTATATAATTTTATATTTTCTGAAATGTTCAATCACAGTTTTCGCTAGGATAGATTCAAATTCGGTTTTTTTTTCATTACTTCAAAAAAAAATTTATACTGGACTACATGAATATTTAACTATTCAGCATTTAGTTATTAATTCTGAAATAAAGAAAATTTATTTAAATACATAGGTCCCGATCTACGTAACGAGAAAATATCAGTAGTGACCACTGGCGGTGAATCCAGGAACTAAAAAACCGGTTTTCCGTAGAAGTTTCTCTGGTTTATTTTACTTTGATTTCGGTAAAAACTTGTTTAAATAAATGAATATTTCGATCTTCTTTAATTGATATCATGTTCATTATTACATTCCGCGTGGCGGGCTTCTCCTATTTTGAGCATCAAAATTGTTTGAATCAGATCATCTAAGATTTTGTTAATGAAATTATTCAAAAAATGTACATTTTATTTTTAAGAGAAGCCCGCCATAGATTTAGGTTTACTTTTGATATAGCAAAAAAAATTTGAATTTATTCATTAATTTTCGAGCGGTTTGGTCGAAGCTATTTGGAGAAAGTTACCGTTTCGTTGGTGGTTCGGAACCCACCTTAAACTGTAGGTCTCCCTCCCACCACCAAGTAAGTGTGTGGGAGGTGCGGGAAAGAATAGGGAAGAAGGTACAAGAAAAATGTTAAATCCTAAGGGGACACATTAGAAGCTTCCATAATCCATAAGTTATGTTTGGTTGAAAATTGATCGATTTTGTTAAAATAGTTGATTTTTTGACAATTTATTTTGTTAATTGAAACTTTAACTATTCTAGTTGAAGAATCATAATGTTAGTTGAAAATTAATCTCTTTGGTTGCGACATGTTGGTTCTCTAATGTATAAAAATAACGGAGAATAATAATAAAAATGACGGAGAACGGAAAAAGTCGGAGGTCGGTTTTTGGTTGACTTATTCCCTTTTCTCCTTCTTTTTTCTTTTGGTTATTTTTGTCTCTAATGAGTCAAAAAGTGATAGTTTAGAAATCAGTTTTCAATGGTAAATCTTTTTTTTCGCCATAAGTGTATTTGTAGATAATTCTTTATTTTCTTAAAGCTACTCAAGTAAATAATAAAATTTTCATTGATGTCAAAGTTGTAAAAAAAATTAAACTTTGTTCTCTACAATTGGTATTATGGCTCGGCCCCCGGCGGGCAGACATCTTGTCAGCTGACGTCACAGCATGAAATACCCATGCGACACCGATAAAACTAGACACCCTTCGGTAAATTTGCTTCTGAGCCTTTGGAGTTACTGACAATAAAAAAATTATCTGAACTGTCTGAAGATTTAAATCGATTTTATAAAATGATTTAACACGATGTTTTGACTTAAAGTAAGTATTTTTTCACGGAAAATTTCTGGAAGAATAGCCATCCGATGTGTGTGGGCTAATCGTTCAGAATTCTGGATGCCTAGACACAGCCAAAATTTAACTATTTGGATAAAGTGTTGTCAATTTTGTATCAAATTCAACAATTTTATCAAGAAAGTATTCTTTTTAGTTTGAAAATTCGCGCGAGTCTAGTTTAGAAGGAGTTATCACTATAATTGTGTGTTATCCAGAGTAACTGTATACCCCCCGGAGTAATTGTAGGTAATCCAAAGTAATTCTGTGTATAGAGGCAATCCAATATAATCCGTCGTAATCCACGTCCGCTAGACCGGGTTTAGGAGTTGAGTCCGCATCGAAAAATTGTCACGGATGTCTACCATATAAAGAACAACTTCGGAGTATTAACTTATAAGCCCATCTTTTTGTATCGCAGTCTAGGATAAATTACGGCGTTCATTCACCTGTAAACCAAATATGTAATACGACGAATGACTGGCAAGATAGATGGCATAGCGTGTTTAGAACATCATATTCGAACTTTTATTCAAGCATCAGATTATTCAGATAGCATATTCTTAATGATTATAACTACATTATAATATAGTGTCACTCTCTGTAATTGGGATATTGTCTGTTGTTTGATTAAATAAATATAATAAATAAAACTTCCGTGTGGCCTGGCGTGGGTGGCCACCCTGAAATCCAGTATGACATTATGTCTAAAAATGACTCACATCTGAATCAGTTTATCATCAGCTTGGGTTATTCACGCGATCTGTTTAGTTCATCCATTCGTGATCAGAAGAAAAATAAATGTGTTGTACGTCATACAACGTTATTAAATTCAAAGCGGATGCTGAGGACTGCAGACAAAACATGCGTCAACTCTGATTTTCGCGATCTCTTTCAAGCATCACTCGTCTCGAAACTAGTCGCGGCTCTAAGCTATTGCCTCATTATTCTACGAAGTATGATTATAACGATAAACATCTTCCCGTTGCTCATGCAGTCCTCATAATCGTTCAGGCAAATCCGTACACGGAGGGATTCTGAGAACTAAACCCGCGAGACGTTCTCTAAGCTAGTGACATTCCACGCCGATACTTTTCTCGTCTCGTATTTCGCGCTTACGGCCTCCACCACCATTGCCACCGCCACCGCGAACCGTCCTTGCGTGTAGTAGTTGCAGCTGAGCTGAGACTCTACAAGTCTAGAATTTGTTTCGTGATTCGTGCTGGAAAACTTCAGGTACAAGAGAGAAACTAGAAACTAGAAGATGGGATTCAAAACCCACTTTTGTATGCCTTTTTTCTTGGAAATTCTTTGCAACTTTTCAGGATGGCAAACTGGAATCACCTACAGGTATAAAACAAAGTTACAAAGTTCATCGAGATTCACTTGTAGGAATCTGTAAAAAATTAATCCTCTCGTGTGTCCTCTCGTAACTGACTTCGTAAGAGCACGACAATCAGAGCTGGGTTCTAATCCCAACAGAGGCAAAGAGAATTTTTCGTAGACTAAAAATATATTAATACTTTAATAGTATTAATACATACCAGTACACTGAGAAGAATCAGTTGTGAAATACAAGACCTTAAAGTTAAAAAAAAGTAAGAAAACACAATACATTACATTTTAGTTGCAGAGTGTTCATTTTTCCCCTACTCTCCTCTTTTTTTTAAGGAATTCATTTTTTCCTTTTAGCAAGAAACATTACTATTTTATCTTTTTTTCGCTTAAATGCGAACTGAATGAATAGAGCCCAACAAAATCCAACAATTTTTGGTTGAAAGTTCATTGTCTTTTGGTTAAAAATTCAACTATTTTGTTGGAAAAGTTATCTAGTTGGATAGAAAATTCATCTTTTGGTTGAATATGTAACTCTTTTGTTAAAAATTTATATATTTTCATTGAATTCTTAACTATTTCGTTAAAAATGTAATTTTTTCATTTGAGATTAATTTTTTTCTGAACAATTCAACTATTTGGTTAAAATGAATCTTTATTAAATTAAAATTATCATGTTTGTTTCAAATAAACCTTTTCGTGTTTTAATTCAACTGTCTTCTAAAACTTTTTGTTTATTTAGTTTCACAATACAAAAAATTTGTTAAAAAGTCATCTTTTAGGCCGAAAATTCGTTTGATTAGCTAGAAAATTCATCTTTTGGAAACAAATTTATCTATCCTGGTTGAAATTTCAACTATTTGGTTGAAAATTAATCCGTAATGGTTGAAAAATATCTATTTTTTTGTTTAAAATACTACCTAAAACACTGGTCTGCTTTGGTTTGAAAATTCAACTATTAAGTTTAAAATTTTGGTTAAAAAATCATCTTTGTAGGAAATACAAATTTCAACAATATGGTTAAAAATTCTCTATTTTATTAAAAAGTCGTCTTGATTGGTTGAAGTCCTACTATTTCGTTACAAATTGAAGCATTTTGTTGTTGAAAATTTCTCTTGGTTAATTAAAGTTCAATTAATTCTTTGTAAATGCAATTTTTTTGTTTGAAAATTTTCGTTCAAAATTAGCTTTTGGTTGAAGTTGAATTTTTTTTTGTTTTTCACTGGACCATTTAGTTTAAAATTCAAGTATTTAGTTCAAAATTCAATCATGTTATTAATGAGTGCACTCATTAATAAAACTATTCAACTAATTTCTTAAAAATAAAATTATTAAACGATTGCATTAAAACTTTTTCAATGACATCTTGTTAAGGCATTCTGCTTTAATTTGGAAAACATAAATTTTAGAAGACTACCAGTTTGACTGCTATAATTCGCAATTTAGTTTGGATTATTTCGAATGAAGAAATCTTCAGCATTAAAAGTGTGAAAATTACAATTTAAATGATCGGGGAAAAAGATTGCGACCCGTAAAAACCGGAAAAAGCCCGGGAATTTTTTTTCTGATAAAAGAGGCCACCCTGCTATTCGTTCATTTCAGCTTTATGGCTAGAGGAACAATTACAACGCTGAGCTGAGAGACAAATCGTTACGTTCATGGTTCCCTGCAGCTCTTAATTAGGATGATGGATCAGAATTAAGTAGCAAATTCAAGAAAGAATGAAGGTGAAATTAATTAAAGTGGAATTAATGACCTGGAATAGAGGTTTTAATAACACAAAGTTCTGAATATTTATACTTTGTTTCCGCCGTACAGAAACTTTACAACCTCCGGACTTGAAAAGCAATCCTAAAAATGTACACTCCATTAAAATTAATGGATAACTAGGGTTTGATAGTATTTAGAGTTTTGACTTTAAAATTTTGTTATGTGAGCTAAATGGTGAACATTTCTCAAGAAGGAACGGAGGACATGATGGTAGCAGTGCACTATGCAGAAACAAGCAATGCCTGGAATTCAAAGCCATTACGCATGCGCACCGCGTAGTTTACTTGGAAGAGACAAACAGTCAAAGCCGTTATATCCCACAGCTGATGATTGCAAGTGAAAACTTGAGTTTCATTTGAAAGCCAAAAAAGTACCAATTCGTTGGTGGTAATGTCATTAAAGCTAATCAATCAAGTCCACTTGATAATACTTGTCAATATAGATACAAGCTCTTGAAAATCTACTAGATATTGAAGTAAAACTCGTTGCATTCAAACTTCTTCTCAGGAGATACCATCTCTCTAAATCTGAATTCTAATTTCTTCAGAGAAAATAAGTGGTCCATATTTAGCAGAAATTGAGCAAATTAATATTATTGAAATCAATTACAACTTGAAAATGTAGTGAAGGGAGACAAATATAATTTTGGCGAGGTTTAAATTTCCAATTACCAAAGCTTAAGATCAAAATAAAAAGGACGCTCACTAACAGAGAAAGCAGTCAGGCTCAAAGAAGTTAATCGAGTTTCTTGATGCTTTTGGATTTTTAGGTTCAGAACCAACATTCGCGTGACTGAAATCAGTTAATATTTCAGATCGAAAACTGCCGTTGATTCTTATCGATTTATAGTAATTTAAACCTCTTGATTTACACATATTTAAAGAGTTTGAACATATGAGGTTCGAATACAACGAAGATAAGGGAAACCGGATTTTGATTTCTGGTTATTCGAAGAATTGAAAAAAGGATATTATTTTCCTCTCCAAGTATTTTAGACTCATTCTTTTTGTAATCTATATTGCGAATAATTAGATAACTAATTACAAACTAATAAAAATCTTTGCATTTACTTTAATTGTAAGAGTATCACAAAATAATTATACATTCTTTTGCGCTTTGATATAATGAGAGATCGCGAAGGCATCTTGAATTAAAATCTTCCATAAGAGCAACTAAATATTTATTTCAGATTGCAAACCTAGATTTTGTACCTTTTAGGAAAAAATATTTTTAATATTCATCATCAATTTACATTTATGGAATGACTGGTACTCAAATATGAAAACTGATCGTCTGAGATCAATTCCAGGGTTTAGATGTTATAACTATATTTGTCAGGATAGAAACTACCTTTAGTAATACAACATTATTTTAGGTTGCAAAAAGACCTAGAGGGTCAACACTACACAATAAAAGTTTGAGAAAACGTATTGCTAATATTCATCATCAGTTCAGATTTATAGAAAGACTAGTACCTAAATATAAGTACTGATTTTCTAAGATTAGCCCCAGGATTTAAATGGTAACTTTATTAGTCAGGATATAAATTAGTACTACAATATCATTTTTGGTTGAAATAGGACCTAGATGGTCTATACAATAACCTTTTAGGAAATATTTTGATAGTATTGATCAAGAGTCAGATGATCAGTCCCAGCGTTTAGATCGTAACTCTGTTTGTTAGGATAGAAACAAGCCCTACAATATTCTTTTTTGTTGATACGGAACCTAGATGGTCTGGACGATAATCTTTTCGGAAAACATATTTTTAATATTCATCGTCAATTCAGACTTATAGAAAGACTGGTACTCAACTATGAAATCTGATCCGCTAAGAGCAGCCCCAGCTTTCTGATGGTAACTCTATTTGTCAGGATAGAAAATAACATAACATTATTTTTGGTTGCAACAAGGCTAAAACGTCTACATAATGATATTTTGTAAAAATAGATTGCTAATATTCATCATCAATTCAGACTTATAAAAAAACTGGTGCCCAAATATGAAAACTGATCCGCTAAGATCAATCCCAGGTTTTAAATAGTAACTTTGATTTACCTAGGTAGAAACTAGTGTTACAACAGTACTTTTGTTTGCAACAGGACCTAGATGGTCTACAAAATAACTTTTTGGAAAACATATCACTAATATTCATCACCAATTTGGATTTATGGAAAGACTGATACCAAATATGAAAACTGCTAATCTAAGGATATACTAAGATTCTAAGTAGGGTAGGATGCAGCCCCAGGGTTTAAATGGTAGCTCTATAGCATTTACGTAGTTGGTTCTCTTGCGTGATGCAGAAAAGCCGAAGCGGGAAAAAATGGCAGACCCAGATTCTGCGAAAAATCCGCATAACTTCCAGTGACTCAGTACTTGGTCTCCTTGAGCATTTATTCTGCAGAGATTGCTGAGCTGGTAAACATGGACACTACCCCACACCTCGTTCCTATCCACAGCCTACCATTCCACCTTCTTGGCTATCAATGTTGAATGCTCCTCGACCTCGCTACTCTACCTCTGCAATATAGCCGCCGCCTCTGCAATTACCCACCCAGAACTATTAAACGTTCATTCATGATTCTTTCTCGTCCCGACCGGAACTCAACTTGAGACTAGCAAACTCCTTTTCCTTGGAAAGGACACGAGTCACGCAACCAGTGATCAATTGCGCAAACATCATTTCCGCTTAAACGTTATTCTTCTTGAACGGATAAAGAAACGGATCATTGAGTGATTAGCAAATGGGACAGTTCATTTCAACTCTCAATCATTTTCAGGATTTACTAAGCTTATAATATAAGGGCAGTGGTTCTAATCTTAGTTGAAACCATTCTTAGTTCAGACATAGGTATCGAAGGTATCTACACAAAATTTCACATGAACACTTTTCTCCTGTACTTTAACTACGCCATTAATATTAATATTAACACAATAACATTAATACTTTATTGTTGAAATTTAAGCTAATTTAATTTACTATACAAATCCCGCAAAGCTAATATACTATTTTTTATTATTGTTCTCTTTTAAATGGAAAGTTGCTAAAAAAGCTTGAACAGATGGAAGTCTTATAGTATTTTTCGTCCGCCACTCAAGTTAAGCAACACTTGACTCGGTCTTACTCAGATGGGGGTCGCCATCTATTTATCAGCTTTTATTTTTAAGCTGTCGCCTTCACTCTCCAAATAGTTAAACTGCTGAGAGTCTAGATTATATCATTCAATGTTCGACAAATCTATTTAGGAATTTTTTTTCTTTTAACTTAGTATATAAAAAACTTGCTGTAAGTTATCTTTGAGCAATGTGTAGTTTAAAATAGATAAGTTGAAACAAATCCAACCCTCGTTATAGTAAAAAGATTTCAATTGTTTTATTTCTCGTTATTCAAACTTAAAATGTAGGACAAAAAAATTACAATCTTCATAAACAAAAAATTTAAAACAAAATATCTGAAAAAAACTTTATATCAAACTTTAATTTTTTTATCTAATTTTTTTAAAACAACAAAATTTTTTAATAATCAGGAAACGCAGAATTAAATACTTTCCCAAAGGCATTTTAAATTATATTTGTTGTAGAAAACTAATGTTCTTAAAATTTATGTTTTTATAGGCTAAAACAAAATTTCGTTTTTTACCAGGTCCGTTTCTAACGAAAATATTTATTAATGAACAATAAAGATTGATAGACTAATAGTTAAATAAAAAATTTGAGACATTTCAAAAAATATTTTTCTCGGACAAATTGCCGAATATTTTCGTTTTGCTTATTTAATTTTTTTATAAAGAGACCAAATTTAATTTCCGTTTGTCTAATTTCTTTATAACAATAGGAATTGTTCTAAACTTTAAGGAAAAGACATAATTATAGTGAATATATAATTAAAACAAGTTAACTGGTCAAGATTACACTAATGTTTGGAAACATAATTTTCTCGTTTTAAGACTTATTATGCATAGTTTATACATAGTGTGAAGTATTATATATAATATTCACTTGTTTTACACTTATAATTGTATAAATGCTAATAACCATCATACTTCGAGAGAAAGCAAAAATATTTTACGGTAAAGCACAAAGACTAGATATTTGTTCCTCGTTTATAGCAAATAAGTACATTATTTTACCACTGATCTATCCACTCGTTCATACAAAGAAGAAAAAGTATATTATTGAAAAACATGCCTTTTTATCCTCGACTTTATATTAGAGAAATAAAAAATGAAAAATAATAAATTCAAAAATCAAATTCGACTGATATTTTCTAAATTTAATATATTTCAAGTTTCAAAAAAAATTTTAATCACGGGTGAATATTGAAAAGTGAAGATTATTTTGCATAGAAAATTCCTGTTTATATCACGCTTTGTGTCTGTGGATAAATAAGGAGAAATCGAAATTCGTGAAGTATTTAATTAATAATGTCACAATGATACAATAAATGTTTTTTTTTAATTTAATTTTTTAAAGGTATAAATGACATTTAGTTCGCTCATATGCTATTAGTTAAAACTTACTAATTTATCAGAGGAAAAACAGTCACTGTACGGAGAAAAAATGAGTTTGAAAGTAAATGATTTAAGTATAAGATCGTACTGTGAAACATACAGATATTGATGCGTTAGATTTGCTATCTTTTGAGATGTTAGGCGTCAAAATGTTTTTATATTGAACGGAAACTTCCGAGATTTTAGACTGAAACATTCAAGATGTTAAAGTCATTGTTCAAGTGCACGAAAACGCCATACATCTACGGCCACTTGATGAAGCTAATAGTGAATTTCGTTACAAATGTTCTCGACGTCTGTCAAAGATAGTGAATGTTCTGTATCATGTGTAAAATTGTGGAAAATTGTGAAAAAATGAAGATCACATGATTTTAATAATAATGCTGTAAATTGTTTGGATAGGGCAAGCAAATTTGACAAAAGTGCTGTTTCCTTTTCAGAAAAACCTTCCAGGTAAGAAAGCTCTTTGGGTTGTACTATTTGACTAATAAATTCGTGATTTGCCTTTAGCTGATATCTTTAGAAATGTTCTACTAAATGGTAGATACATTTTACCAACAATTAATCAACTACACGAAAAAATGTGTACTTGAAGAAGAAAACTTCTGAAAAATAAGATAAATAAATAACGTTAAAATATATCCGAATAAAGTAATTTTATTTTTTGAAAAGCCAAAGGCCGTCTCGATTGAAGGATTTTCATATATTTGAATTACACTGTTAAAAAGGTTAGCAATTTTAATATGCATTTACTATACATTCTTATAGTAAATCTAAGAACTCGGTCTACGAAATCTATGAAATACATGATATTGATCAAATCTTAGAAAAGTCAGGTAATTTAACTTTACACAAATTAAAAATAATTTTGGCAGTAACGTTCAATTATAAATAATAAAGCATGATATTTTTTCTAGTTGAGCATAAATTATACTGGATTTTAAGTAGAAAAGTTTAATCAAGCGAATAATTAAGACACCTAACCTAAAAGGAGCTATATCTCACGTAAAAATTTCGACATTTACAGAAAAATTTTATGAAAATCCCACCCGTACGTTGCACTTTTTTATAAATAAGAATTTAGTCGATGAATTATAGGTTATTACTTTTGTTTAAAATATTTCACAAGAATTGGGTGCATCAAAGAACTTTCAACTTTGACGCACTCTTTTTTACAATACATCCTATATTAATTTTACAAGATGATGCTATGTTGAATTTACTACACGCATATGCATATTGCTTCCATTATATTTATAGTAAAGTCACAATAGAAATTTCTAATACTAATAGCTGTGTGACATTAGAAGATTCCGATGTGATACAAAATCAAAAACTTCAAGAAAAAATGGTTGGTTAGTAAGAAGTAATGAAGTTAAATCAATTATATATTTCAAAACTCTGCTAAAAGTACCAATTTTAATTAAACATTTAACCAAGATATTTGGTTCATTTTTAACAACGTTTATCAAGGATAAGTATCGCTAAGTTGGCTATACGATTTTCCGTGTAGTTAGCTTTAATTAATTGATGAAGCAAGAAGGTAACCTTAATTTGACTAACAATTAGCTACATTTAACTAACTCAGATTTACAGAGAGGGACTACAAATTTTAAAAGTTTAAAGAAGATTGAAAAAACTTGAAAACAGGTCGTGCGGCAAGCTGATATAGAATGCTTCATATAGGTATGTTGTGTGTTAGCTTTGCCTGGTATGTGCACCATGTCCCTTTGAAAAAGTTATCGTCTCTGATTATCTCGGAAGGTATCTCGTGTACGATCGGAGTTATACAGCTTTATGCTACAGACGTAGTAGATTTCGTAAGATCGATAGTTCATTCATAATCTCGCAGCACTACGACGTTCATTATTCCTTTAACTGAATATATCAACGAGAAGGTGCATGGTTATTTCAATGAGTTGAGTATTCATGTAGTGCAGTATAACGTGTAATGTTCTGCCATTTCATGATAATTTATAGCAAAATTGATTGGTCTCAGTATGGTCATTTTCAGTTGCGTAATTCTGCAATCCTAGAATTAGCCATGCTTGTAAAAAAAAGGTGTAAAGTTCATCCCCATCATGGTCCGAAAATGTACAGAAATGGAAAGCATGTTTTTAAAAAGGGCATGCATAGAGTAGAATAGAATAAATGCTAGTAAAAATTCTCTTCCAGATCTCGTCTTTTATACCTTTTTGCGAGCAGAATAGTTTTTCGTGGCAGAATTTAGTTTTAGAATCGTATAATATAAAAGTCCCAATTTTTTTCATCTAGGTCAAACCACTCCCACGACTCAGAGTAGTAATCTCAATAATTGCAAAAATGATTCAATAATCTCTATGTGAACCGATGATCTCAACCATAGGTGGATAGTTAACTGTCAGTTACCATCCATAAGTGAATGATGATTCATCATTTGGCATAACAATCTAGAAATCATAATCCGCCTATGAGTTTTACATATACGTAATTCAGGCTAGTAACAAGGTTGGTAGATTATTGCAAAAATATATACTATGCAGATTCATAATATTATGCAATATGTATTAAGTAGTATTGTTTAAAAAAATATTATTGCATGTACGCAAGTTAAGTTATTCATGAAATTATACTTATTTTCTATGGATACTAATGGGATTTTTAAAGTATTGAATTTCTTCAGAACATCAGCACAAGAAAGAAAATCCTCTTATGTGCTTATCCGTCAAATGAAACCGTAAAAATAAAGAAAAATCAAGAGTCTCCTCTACAGGGCATTGATCGTAACGTCACTTCTAGTAAATGTGAAAAATGAGTACAAAATAAAATATGTATTCGAAGTTTATTTCCGAGACGTAACCGATATTTTAATTTTGCTTTACATTTTTATTGTAAAAGTGTGGCAAAATCCCAACCATTTTCAACAGTGTAAGAAAATTAAATTCTACTTTCACAATGTGTTCATTTGGAATGTTCACCAGAGTGAATCAGTGTCGTGGTCTATGCTTACGTATTCAGATATGTAGGAAGAAGAAGTATGTATGATTTGGAAGAGTAAAGTCAAAGGTTATCCTCTGGAGTGAACGTCGCTTCATTCATAACTGCTAAACTTTGTAAACCGCGACCTTACTTCCCGAACGACAATTTATCTTCTGCATCGGTGATACTGAAAAAAGAAGTCAGACTTTACTTTTTCCAGTGGTATCGCCTCACTGACCTTATCGACGTGGAGAAATCGTGATATAACTCGAAACTAGAGTAAATCCGGGAACATTTTATTAATCTTAATTATAAATAGAATGTTTTTCTAATTTATTTTTATATTTCAAGGAAAAAGGAATAAATGGAAAGCTTAATATTATTTTAGACAAATTCCTACTTACGTATGCTTTTTTGGCATTCTTACATTAATTATTGATGATTTCAAATTCATGATACCAAAGTGTACACCGTACACATACTTTAAAGCATATTCCTGAAATTCTTGTGTTTTCTGTCGTGTAATTTATGCATCCCGTATGAGCCATAAAATGTTGTGACATCTGGTGGAATTTAGATATGAAGCATCCATGTAAAATAGATTTCGTAGAATCATTTAGAGTGATGCATTGTCAGACTGTGATTTAGAAGCATTTAAATTTATCCCTGAGTTCACCTAGCCAACGTGATTTGGGGATGCGAGAATTAAAATTTACGAAGTGTTAAAAATTATAATATATAGAATAAATGAATAATATATTTCATGTGATGGCATTGCTATCTTCAAAATAAATCTTCGAGCTTTAATTTGGTATGTGCTTTCCGCTACGATTATACTTCCTAACGAGGTCGAGTCTACACAGAAAAACGCAGATCCTCGAAAGTACACAAAAATCGATGTTCCTTAGAGTTGCAACAAAATTGAGTCACACAGTTTCATTCTGACAATCTAGGGGAAAATCATTATTTTGAGACTGTTTTTTCTGAAGTGTTGTCTTCAAACTGTCAGTCACCTGTCAAGATGAACTTTTAATTTCCTCCCATTTACCAGTGAGTATTAGTGTCTTAAAATAACAATTGTACTTCGCGTAGTATAATTTCCAAATTTTAAGTTAGTCTAAACTGACATGACATTCAAGCCACCAAAATCGGGATGTAAAAACTAAGTCGTGACCGTCTGCATAGAAATTGAAGCCTGGGCATTCGAAGAAAACTTTTTCTATACATCACGGCTTTAGTTTAAATGTCGACGGCCATGACTAACCTACGATTTGCAAGTTGCATTACGAAGTGATAATTTTATTCTAAGTGACTAGTATGCACAGTTAAATGAAAGATAGTTGAAAATTAGGTCAATATTATTACAATTAGTTTGATTACTAACAATTGTTTAGTCTGATATTGCATATCAAATAATTGCTGTGACAGGTGTTTAGGCGGGTGACAGCGCGGCTCAGCACTCCGCAACTCTCAAAATGAGACAAAATTCAGTCTCAAAATTATAGTATCGCCTAGATGCCCAGATGTGCAACTAAGTTCATAGAAATAAACATGAGACTGAAAATTCTAATTGTGAAACTAATGAAATTTGAGCTGCAACAAATTTAACACCAGCGTTTTTCTGTGTAAACATACAGACCTGCTAAGGGAAAAGGAACATGGGTTGCATCCAGACGTATAGACATTAGACACTACCTATTTTAGAATATTTGTTAGTTGCTTCTATAAAGAAAAAATTGGTACAACTGTCCCTTTTCCATAATCCTTGTTGGATAAATAAAAAAAACTATAAATTTAAAAATCGCGTTTCGCGGATTTTTTTCACGTGATTTTCTAAGTAATCTAAACAATATACTTCCCGATAATTTTAAAGGCTTTAAGCGTTTGCTTTCAAATTACTTTCAATTTTGTATCCTCAATTACAAGAATGAATAACTTTAAGCAATGTTGGTCGTTAGGATTAAAATTGCTAACGAGTTTGTCCAATTTTAAGATAAATACAGACATAATACACTACCAATTTGCCTCCAAGATGAATAATTTTCCAGTTTTTTTTTCAAGAATTGAGGTGAATCATGATCTCAGTTGAGAAGAATTCAAATAAAAGAGGTGTTCACGATAATGCAGTCTAAAGAATGTACAGGAAAATTCTAAACAACACTACTAAACAATAAACAGCATAGATATAAGTGGTATACGTGATATAAGTGATATATATATATATATATATATATATATACAATGTGCAAGAATAGTATTCAGGTGTCGTTCAGTTAGGTCATAAAGCATCGGACAATCAGCGTGAGTCAACGTGAGCTATTTTAGAAATAGATCTGAAGCGAGGGCTCTACATTACATGCAGCCATTGCACTAAAGAACAGCCTCGTCAACGGTTGACTGGATATCCGCTAGAAATTTACCGATTCGTTCTTGACTTGAATGAGCAAGGAGGTATTTCCTATCACAAGAAGTGAAGGACGACAAGGCACGCTGCACCTGTGCATAAGCTATGGAATTTCACGTGGGATGTTGCTGGTCTGAATCTCTACCAAGGAAAAACTACAGTCTGCAGTTGAAAATTGAAATTGGAAGATTTAGCAATTGATTTATGTTCCTTTGAACGAAGCGACTCATTTATTGACATGGTGTTGTTTAGTGATGGGAAGCAACTGGTTACTTTTTTTGGTAAAGATAATGGTAAAGAAGTTACTTTTGTAAGTAACTAATACAATTCGTGACCAGTTGCACTTTTTTCAGTAACAGTAAATATAAAAACCGTTAATTTTTTAATTATTTTTGAAATATAGTTTACCAGCATTTTTTACGATACCCAATCAATTTTTATGGCTTTTGAAACCATTTTTTTCTTTCATTATGGATGCGTCCAAGCTTATCTTAAGAATGAGAGGATCCGGAAGATCGTATTATTCCTTACTTAAATTATTTTACGTAATACCCTTTACAATTTTTTAAATGATGTAAAAATCTCTTGAATTCCTTAGAATTCCATTAATATTGTAGAAAGTTTTGAAATCTCTATAAAACGAATGAGCTCCCTAAAAACCCCTTGAAATCCTTTAAAAACTGTAGAAGTCCCTTGAAATTATTTGAGATTCCGTCAAATTTTATGAAATCTTTTAAATCGCTTAAACTCTTCAAAATTCTTTATAATCTTTTAAAATCACTGGAAATTCCATCAAATCTTTATAAATTTGTTAAAATCCTTAAAATTCCGCCAAATATTTCGAAATTTTACGAGATCCCTTAAAATATTAAAAATTCTTTTAAAATAAATTGAAATATTTTTAATACGTGAGAATCTCTTTTTTGGTTCCAAAAGAGCTGCAACAAAAATGAACTCCAGTTGCTGAAAAGGAACCCAAAACGATACATAAGCTCTAAATGATACCTTAATTTTGGTGCTATAAACGATTGCAATTATAATTGAGCCTATTTACAAAGAACCTACATAGCAATACAAGATGATGAATTTGAAATGTAGATGAATTTAATTTTTGCATTAAATTAAATAAGTCACTTTATTTTAACCAGAATAGAACTTAAGTGCAGTGACTCCTATCTGATATATGAATAATGCGATTGATTAACTGACAGGTATTTTGAGTTTAGGATGATTTTCATTCAAGCGCTCAGAAATTCAATTTGTGCTGGCAGAAAGGCGTGCGCGAAACGCGATGCGCAAACACTTGGAGGTATTTCGGCGATTTTAGAAGAAGCGCCAAGAGATCAGCTGAGAGTAGCCAATATGGCGTCGGTAACGCTGGATATTATCGATCAACACTGAGCTCATGGTAGACGTTTCGTCAACGTTTCCTATTTTGATATATGTACTCAGATCTATAACGGATTTTGATTATGTATAGAATAAATGTACATATGTGATAAAAAAAAAGATATGAAAAGGATTGCAGATTTATGTTCCTAAACCTGGTAGCTTGAAATGGATATAAGTGTTCTTTTTTCCTTCTACTAATACCTAAAATTATTGAAATTTTAAATTTTTATTAATTTCCTGTTCCTAATAGCTGAACAAAATAGCGCATTAATTTTATAAATTTCATCAATCAGCTGACGTAACACGCGTTGACGGAAAGTCAACAATCTTTCTGTCTTAAATTAACCTATAAAGTACATTTTACGTACGTAAAGCAGTTGACCTTTAACCAAGCGCGTTACTTATAGTCACGTTATAATCATCAGTTGGCTTTCTACCCTTTTAGTTACATCTGAAAGTTAACCGCCTTTTTTACTGAAATTCATATTCTCATATTACTCTGTATTTTTCGCTTTGCCCACTTCTACATTTTGTTTAATTAATAAAATAATTTTTACCTTAAAGCAAACATGTAATCGAACTCTGATGGACATAACTTCATGCAGATAATTAAATTGCAAAATATTACCGCAATTAAAATAGATATAATGACTTCATGAATATCATTTGTAGGTTACGTAGCAAAGTTGTCAACATAAAGGCATATTCATATGCAATACACTTTTCGTACCAAGTCATCAGTCGATAACCGTAAATAGATCCCTAACTTAGCAGCCCTACTTTGCAAGCGTTTGGTTTCTGAGTGCTCCTTTATGTTCACTTCAAGAGCGCTCTAAACGAACCCTTTTGGATCTCTACAGGTATATATTGTAGCTCAAGTTCTAAATAAAACCAACTTTTATTTGAGCCGCAACTGTAGTGAACCCCTAGTTTTTTCTGTGCCCTTAAAGTATTTTAAAATCCATTAAAGTCATTTTAAATCATTTCAAATTACTCAAATCCATTAAAATCCGGGGATACACTTTGTAATCTTTTCAAATATATTAAAATTCGCTAGAATACCTTAAAACCCCTTGAGATCTTTTGAATGGAAAGGCGCGTGAAACCAAATGCTAATTATTAAAAATGGTGACCTCTTCAGCATTAAACCTCGACTTTTATAATTTTCCAGTTAGCGTATATGTTATACTGAAAGACCGAAAACGACCAAAAACCGAAGAAAAAAACCACAATGCCTTTTGGTCGTTTTTAAAACGACCAGAACGCGCCCTGCCCCTTTTCAAACGAACAAAGCCCGATCTGATTGGTAGTTTTCAAAAGGGCTGACTCGAAACTATCCTTTAGACCTTTAGAGTAATCGAACTATATACGATGCATAGAAGGGAAAAAATAATTCTTTGGGACAAAAATCCGCCGACTTCTCAAATTTCAAGGGATAAAAGTATATCCTATTTTATACTTAGAAAGGAAATAAACGAAGCAAGTCTTTATTTATTGGATAAAAGTAATACTTATATTTGTTTTTACATGAACTATTTGAATGGCATTTAAAATTACACTTAACGTAGTCTGAGCGACATTTAAACTTTTCACCAAGATAATACTTACTACATTTGCAAAATATAAAACAAATACCGCATCTCAATCTACTGCAGCTCCGGTTTAAAACACGGTTTTATATTTTGCCACCGTAGGAGGTATTGTAAAAATTTAGAACTATTGTTATTTATTGTTGTTTATTTGCAATTAAACATTATTCTCAAACATTTTAATAATAACATCTGTGGGAATGATGAATTGAAATTACGAAAATACAGTAGATATAAGTGGTATTTATTAACTTGTTTATAACAATTAAACAATTGGAGGAATTTCATCTGCAATTAAAAATTGTATTCAACGAAAGTAATTATTATACTAACATCTCTTGTTTGGAGGAAATATCAATAAATAGGCTTACTATTTGTCCAAAAAATATAGGCACCTCGATTTTTGTACAGATTTTCATGAAAATATCAGAAAAAAATTTTGTAAATATGAGACAATATTGGCTCTAAGTCATTGAAAATAAATTATGAAAATTATTGAAAAAATATATGGTTTCTTTGATCCTTTCTGTGCATAATGGTAAAATTTAGAGCAAAAATAATAATTTGCTAATCAGTTGTTAACGAAAACGTAGGAAGTGTCATCTTCAAAACTAAGGAACGTACAGAGATGATTCTTAAAGCAAATTACACAAGTTTGGCATCTGATAGTCTTGTAAGTATTTTGAATCAGCAAAAAGTTGCACTTGAATGTTTAAAAAATTATTTTCTTTTTGGAAAAATAAAAAAGACTTTACGATAATCGAAGCAACTGCATTCCTTTTTTTTTGCACCAGGGCTTAGGGACTGTGTAAACAACCTGAGTAAGAGGAAAGGTCGTATTGCACGCGTAGCATTAGCGCCAGCAAAGTGCCCTGCTAAGAATGCGGTTACCTCGATTATCGTAGTCGTTTGCATTTTTCCAAGAAGAAAATAATTTTAAAAAAATTCAAGTGCAACTTTTCGCTCATTGCAAATACGTACAACACTGTCAGAAGCCAAAAATGTGTAATTTGCTTCAAGAGTCATATCTGTACGTTCCTTAGTTTCGAAGATGACACCTCCCGTCGTTTTTATTAACAACTTATTAAAAAATGATTATTTTTGTCTATAAATTTCACCATTGTGCATAGACAGGATCAAAGAAACCATATATTTTTTAAATAATTTTCATAATATATTTTCAGTGACTTAGAGACATTCAAAGTTGAGTATTCGGAAATTATCATGTATGATCCCGTGCAGAAATCGCCAAGTTTCTTCCTGATTCTAGACTTGGGCCAGGCTTGGGGCTCCTAGCCTGGGCCTAGCTTGTATTTTGAAATGAATGGAGCTTGGGCCCGGCTAGTGGAAACGTTCCTAAAATCGACAAGAGTTGGCGTAATATAACTGTCTTTTTCACTTAATACTTTCATATTTCAAGTGTCGAATGTTAAAAAGTGGCAATCATTTTAATTAAATTGATAAAATTACCTAAAATAAAAAGCACTCTAAAAGTCCGGAGGCATCGAGCAATTTACAGTATCCCATACTTACGCGATCACAGTGCAAGTAAGAACTTCTATTAGTCATGAATAATATTTTCACATTAAGATTGAACGTGACTTCTAACCTCAAATTGAGAACAAATTTCGTCGAATTGTAACGTTTAAATACGTTGTTAATTTATGTGATGATGTTTAAACTTTAAATTATAGAATAAATATGTCGGATTTAAATTAAGAAATTATTGCATATAGATTTCGATGAAGCAAATGATTCAGAAGAATCGGAACCCGGCGAGATAATGAATGAAACACCACAATTTGGAAGTTCGAATTAGATTGAAGAAAATGTTTTAAATTTGAACATCTGTTAGTTCATTTGTCAACCTGAATTTAAGTAAAAAATATTTTTGCGTAATTTCGATTTTTAATTAAGAAAACAAAGATTAGCAAGAAATCTATTATAAACTCGGGCCAGGCCTGGGTCAAGCTGGGCGAACAAGTCTGGCGCTGGACAGATTTAGCGTTTCATTCGAGCTCGATTCAGGCTAGATCACCAGGACAAGGCCTATTTTTGCCAAGCCTGGGTCCTGGTTGGGCCATGACAACATTTCTACACGGGATTATGGCACTTTTTCACCTTTTATTGGCCATGAAATAATCGCTAATTATTATTATTACACCATTAAGCCGTTTCCCTTTCGGGGTAGGCGTGACTCACTCGGTAGGGAGGGGAGTAGTG